>PVIR01001847.1:81838-113528 GCA_004026965.1 Petromus typicus | reverse complement strand
AAAAAAAAAATCAACAAATAAATATCAGAGTTGAAACAAATCTTTGAACAAAACTCTTGACTTAGTAGATTTACTAAGAGTGTCGTGCTCAACAACAGACTACACATTATTCTCAACAGAATACAAAACTTTATCCAAAAGACCACATACTAGCCAAAAAAGCATGTGTAAGTAAATGCAACAAAATCAAAATTATATCATGTGTTTTATCAGATCTTAACAATGAAACTAGAAATCAACGATAAAAGAAATGATGCAAGCACATGGAAATTAATACACTCCTAACTCATCGATACATTACAGAAGCACTCAAAGAGGAAATAAGACAAGCCTTAGAACTACACAATAAAACCAGTGCAACATCCTGTGACTTACAGAACAAAACAAAAGATGCCCTAAGTGGTAAGTTTATAGCTGCATGCTAGCAACAAAGCTATTGATTATGAATGCTCACCTTAGAAAAATAGAGTGAACCCAAATAATAACGTAATCATTTATTTTAAAGTTAAGAACAAACCAAACCCAAGTTCAAGGAAGGAAATTATCAAGATTGGAGCAGAAACCAATGAAATTGAGACTTTAACAACAGCGTAAAGAATAAATGAAGAGGTGTTTCTTTAAAAGAATATATACAATAAACAAATCTTTAACCAATCTTACCCCCAAAAAAGGAAACAAAACACAGAAATTAGTGCAATCAGGAATGAAGAATAAGATCACAACTGATACTACAGAAATCCAAAAGACCTTTAGCAAGTACTTTGCCAAATTGTACTCTGTACACCAATAAATTGAATTCAAAAGAAATGGATGTTTTTCTAGATACACATGAGTTACAAAAGTTCAACAGAGAGGCTATAAAAAAATCCTTAATAATCTGATTATGGGCAATGAAATAAAACCAGTCACTAAAAACCTAACCACCAAGAAAAGCCCAAAACATGATGGATTCACTGCCAACACCCACAAGAACTTCAGGGAAAATCTAAATGAAATTGAAAAAGGGAAGGAGTATTCCCAAAGTCATGACAGGAAATTGATATTACCCTCCTTCCAAAATGATATGAGGATCCAACCAATAAAAAAGAACTATGGGCCAATCTTTTTAATGAATATTGATGCAGAAACCCTCAACACAATACTGGCACACAGACTGCAACAAATCAACCAAAAGATCATACATCCTGACCCAGTAGGTTTCATTCCAGGAATGCAAGCATAGTTCAAACTATACAAATTGATAAATATATATCACATAAACAGAAGCAAGGACAAAAATCACATGATCATCTCAATAAACACAGAAAAACTCTAGCAAATTCCAATATCCATTCATGATAAGAAAAATACTGAAGAAAATAAGTATAGAGAAATTTTATCTCAATCTAGTAAAAGCCATTTACAGGGCAAGGGATTTAGCTCAGTGGTTCTGGCACCTGTCTTGCAAGTGCAAGGGCCCAGGTTCGATTTTGGTAACAATATACAACGATGCCAGGCATGGTGACTCACACTCACCAGCAATCAGAACCACATACCACAGTGCCAGGCATGGTGGTTCATGCCTGTAATCCCAACGCTTAGGAGGCAGAGGCAGGAAGATTGCTATGAGTCCAAAGCTGAGCTCAGAGCCAGCCTGAATTACAAAAGTGAGAACCTGTCTCAAAAAAAAAAAAAAAAAGCCATTTACAGTATTAAATAGAAAAAACTCAAAACTTTCCCTCTAAAAATCAAAAATAAGACAAGGAGGTATGATATCTGCATAATTTTTCAACATAGTACTCAAGCATTAGGAAGAACAATTGAGGAAGAAAAAGAGAGGAAAGTAATTAAAATAGAAAAGGAAGAAATCAAGTTACTTGCAGATAACATGATCCTTCATAGTAAAGTCCCAAATAAATCCTTGTAGACTCCTAGATTTAATAACCAAATTGAGCAATGTAGCAGGATATAAAATCAACAAAAAATATCAATACCATTCCTGTATATCAATAGTGAACTCTGAGAGTGAAATTAGGAAAAGCATTCACAATAACATCAATAGTGAAAGTAAAAAAACCTCTACAAGAAAAATACAGGAGCCTGAAAAAGGAGACCAAAAAGTATATCAGAAAATGGAAAGATATCCCCTGTTCAGGGAGAGCAGAAAGAATATAGTAAAAATGGACATACTTTTAAAACTGTTATACAGATTTAATTTAATTCCAATCAGAATACTAAAAGAATTTCTTACAAAATGGAGGAAAAACAATCTGAAAACAGAACAAGGAGAGACTCAGGACAGCAAAAGCCATCCTGGGTGAGAAGAGCAAGCAGGAGGCAGCAGGGTCCCAAATCTGAAGTTATACTATGAAGTTACAATGACAGAAGCAGGAAAGTTCTGGCCCATAGACAGACCTGTGGGTCAAGGAAACTCTAAAGAAGATACAGAGACAAATCAAGCATGTTCAACTACTTGATTTTTGATAAAAAGTGTCAAAAACATATAGTGGAGGAGAGATAATCTCCTTTATAAATGGTTCTGGGAAAACTGGATATACACATGAAGAAAATTAAATCTAGGCTCATATCTCTCACCATGCACTAAATTACAATAAAAATAGATCAAAGACCTAAATGTTGAAACAGAAACACTTAATTTCTGGAATATGAAATGAATTAAAACTCATGAAGTCATAGGCAGATGTTCTAAACAGAATCCATTTGCCCAAGATATAGGATCAATAATCAACAAATGGGGTTATATCAAACTGAAAACTTCCACACAGCAAAAGAAACAACCAACAGAGTTAAAATATAAATTACGGAGTGGGAAAAAATTTTGTTAGCTACTCCTGCTCCTCAGAAACAGGACTAACATCTAGAATGTATAAAGAACTCCAAAAAAAAAATTAGAACCCTTCAAAATAAAAGATCTTGTCAAAAAATGGGCAACTGAAATGAATAGATACTTCTAAGAAAAAACAGTTTAAGTGGCTGACTAAGCTATGAAGAAATGCTGACTTCACTGGCCATTACAGAAATGCAAGTTAAAACATGCTGAGATTCCATTTTATCCCAGAAGAGTAGCCATCATCAAGATATCCAGGGCCGGGGATTTAGCCCAGTGGTTCCAGCACCTGCCTTGCAAGCACAAGGTCCCAAGTGGAATGAGTGGAATGAGTGCTATGAAGCATTTGTGTGTGCTTTTCAGCACATACAGTGTTATATAATATAATTATATCTATGTGTCATTATATCTATATTATATTATTATATATAAAATATCATTATATCAAGTTTGTCCCCCACAAATCAACACCTTTTCTGCAGCCCATGGACCAGCAAGTGATCTGTAGCTTCAAGACATTATACCCAAAGGTGCTCTTCACCAGGTGTTTCAATGGCATTGAAGAAATATCCTTGGCTCTGAAGGAGTTCTGTAAAAAACAGGTTAGTGTCCTCCACTGCATCAACTTCATTCACAAAGCTTGGGCACATGTCCCATACTGGACATTAAACTCAGCCTGGAGGACATGACAGAATATGACACTCAGTGTGACTTTGAAGGGTCTGATGCACAGGCAGTGGAGGAGATCGTGTTGGTGGACGAGAGTATGAGTCTCGATGCCAATGTTGCAGATACAGAGGAGCCTGGTGGGGACCATCAGGAGGAGCTGACAAAGGATGAACTAGCTGATATCCAGAAGGCTCTTGAGGAGCAGCCACTGAGGAAGAGGAAGACAAGGAGGTCAGCAGTGGTGCAATAAAATCTGCTACAGAACAGTGGAATGAGTGCCTAGATTTCTCTGAGAAGCACCATCCTAACATAACTGTTACAAAACGACTGTTGAATGTGAGGACCAATAGTCTCTCATTTCCGAAATGGTATGCAGTATAGGAAAAACCAAGTGACATTACAGATTTTTTTTGTCAGAATTGACCGTGCGGCAAGAAGACGATGAAGAGAGGACAACCTGAAGATTTCCCAAGTGTCCTTATAGAAGAGGATTCTCCCTTCAAACAATAACCTCCCTACCACCTCCTGTCCTCCATGCCAGAGGGTGCCTTGAGCAAGGTTGGTATTCTTTCTCTTCATATTGCGCTGCACTGTTTTCTGTTTCATGTTTCTGTGGTTAAAAAGTTCATATAGCTTAGAATGGATTAACTTTACTTACATCAAAACTTATAGGGAAATTCAATTCAGTTTGTGACTATTTTCATTCAGGGCCAGAATCACAGAGCGAATTAACTTGATGAACTGAGGGACCAATGAAGTTTTACAGGATTCGGAGCTTCTGAGAGATTTCAGGCAGCAGTTGTTGATCTTTACTCTGTTTTTCCTGTGTGCACAACATTATATAGCAGCAACAGAAACATTTCCCTTCAGGAGAGAGCTCAACAACCCAGAGAAAGAAGGAAGAAATGACTTAATATTCATGAGGTTCCTGCCTTTTGCTAGCCTAGTGGCACATGTTTACCTATGCTATCTCATTTAGTCTACACAAAAACTATGAGGTGGAGTATCTCATCTTGACAGGTGGAGGACTTGAAAATCTGTGAGATTAAGAATCTGAAATCTGGACTGGGGATTTAGCTCAGTGGTTCTGGGGTCTGCCTGGCAAGCATAAGGTCCTGAGTTTGACCCCTGGTACCACATATCACAAAGCCAGGCTGGGCAACTCACACCTGTAATCCCAGTACTCAGAGGCAGAGGCAGGAGGATTGCTGAGTTCAAGGGTAGCCTGAGCTACACAGTAAGTTCAGGCCCAGTCTGAACTGCAAAGTGAGACCCTGTCTCAAAAAAAGAAAAAAAAATGAAATCTAATTTCATTTTGTTAAATAATCTGCTACAAAACAAAAAAATTATTAAAGTTTTCCATGTAGCAACTTATTTTATACATCTCTAGACCGAAGTGTAAAAGAAAATATCATTAATTTATTATTTTTATTGTTCTGCTACATGTGACTGGAAATAACTTGATAAAAATATCTTTGTCCTTTTTAGAGATATTCTGTCTATATGCAGAAAATATTACACCATTACCTAGTAAATTGTTTCCTTACACACCATAGTTTATCATCAGCAGATACTGTCAGAGTCTGATGCTTGAGTCATTATGCTTATGGAATTTAATTTTAATGATGCAAAAATTATGCACACTATAGTATCATTTCTCTCCCCAACATAGAATCTGATAGCTAATAATTGCTCCTGACTTAGTTTGCTAACACTCCATGATATTAATTAGAATGCAACTGAAGTCAGAAAAGTAACTCTCTGAAAATGGCTTTTATGAATTCTGTGCTCATCTTCTTCCAATGAGTTCAAGATTAAATTTGTTGGGGACATGCAGTGACAATTGCTTCCCTCACATACTCTTTTACAGACAAGATAGAAGGTCTGGAATAGCTATTTGGTCACTTTTATGCTGCCTGAAAAGGCAAAGAATTCTGAAGTTACATTCATTGATGTAATACTAGCTACTATAACAATAAACCACAAAATTAATGACTTACCATTAGAAAGAGAAATAAAATTCTACTTACTCACTTGTGTCCCCAGTCAACAATGGCTTTCATCCATGGAGTGATTGTATAAACTGGTTTCTTCAAATTTATGATAATGCCCTCTCTGGCACTGTCTGTGTGTGTGTATAATGTTGAAGAGAAACACATATACATAATTAAGATACAATGGTGCCTCAGGTCACAAACTTCATTTGCTCCATGATTTTGGAAAAGATGCCACATTCATGTTTGTATGGAAAAGATGGCCATGGTCATGTTTGTCACTCAATGTAGAGTTTACAAAAGGAAACAAAATTGTTCACAAACAAAAGTGTTCGTAAACCAGGATACCACTGTCAGTGGTACAAAATCAAATCCAATGGCTAAGATCCGTGTTGACCTGATGGGGAAAGTTGCTGTGGGTCTCATCCAATTTGGTTTGCAACCAGAATCGGGGAAGAATTAAGTTTGTGAACTGAGGTATCTCCATTTACATATGAATAAGAATAATAACTTTCCCTCAGGGATCTTATGAAAAATAAAGTCATACAGATACATAAGTATCCTATCTTCATAAACTCATACAGATCATTTTAACCTGCATAATAACCCTGGAAAGAAAATATTAATTTTACATTTTGCAGCTGAGAAAATGGAGCCTTAAATCATTTCTTAAACTGTAACAAATTACCACAGACTTAAGGATCAAAATACAACTGAAATTTGTACTCTGATGGTTCTGGAGGCAAGATGCTCAACATCAGCCTCATGGGGCTGAAACCCAAGTTTTGGCAGAGCTGCCCTCCCTCCAGAGCCCAAGGATGGGGTCCCTTCCTTGCCTCAGGAAGCATCTAGTTTGTGTCTCCCGGCATTCCCTAGTTTGCGGCTGTATCACTCAAAGGTGTCTATTTCTTCTTCCCTTGAAAGGATACATTCAGTCACACTACAAATCCCAATCTGATACTTCAGGATAATCTCTTCATCAAAAAAAGCCTTGATCTTGTCCCAAAGATGGGTTTTCTGTATTAGATATGTTTATAGGCCCCAGGGTATGGATATGAGTATTATCTGGAGTCCATTTGGCTGCCCAGCACAATCACTGAAATGCTGAAGGACAGATCTAGAAATTAAAGCCAGGAATCCTGGATTCAGAGCCTAGAACTTACCCATTTTGCTAAATGGACTCTCCCCTACTCAAGCAGCAATTAGGTTACCAGAGAGAAGCTCTAAAGCTGGAAATGTAGCTCAGTACAAGGCCTCGGGTTCAGTCCCCAGACACATGCACAAAAACACATAAATAGAGAGAGACTGTGATTATCTACAACAACAGAAATGAATGGGGAAAGGGACAGGATGGGGAGAGGGAAATAAAGGAAGGAAAGAAAAAACTAGATCATAAAAAAGGGAAACAAAGCTTATGTGTACAGGAGTGGGGTTGCAGGGTGGACTGGGGAATGGGAAAAATGAGAATCAAAATGTGTCATGTACAGGTGCAAATTCTCAGCCTTGAATGTGTGATCATAATGTATGCATAAAATGTACCAATAAAGTCAATTTTAAAAAAAGAACTAAAAGCCTTAAAGAACAGAAACAAATGAAAAAATGAAAATGAAAACTTCTTACTCCCCCAAACATCACACCCCTTCAACCTGTCTGGGTCCTATTGTTTCTCTGTAGTACTAGATGAATAAGTCATGTGTTAGTGTTATAGTATATGGTTCTACACTAAAGACCAAAGCAAGAAACAAACAATTTTTCCTTTTTCACGCCTGCAGAGACCAGTGAAATTACTAGTAAGTGAGTGAAGGAAAAAGGCAGGAAAACAGCAAAAGACCAATGAATTAGAATCTCCATAATCTTGGCTTGATACTACAACATTTACATTACACAAAGTTTATCATTCATAAAACAATCACTAGGCAAGAAATAGAAGAAATAGTAAACAAAATCTTTGCCAGGTTACGTGGGAGGAAAAGCTGCAGAGGACGGGCATTAAGCATTAGTGTGAATACACATAAACGCGGTTCCACGTTCTCTGACAAGGCATACATCGCCTTTGTAATGACATATATGTAAAGAAAAGGAAATCAGAATGTCAGAAAGTCTGCACATCACACCAACTGTATTTACTGTTCAGTGTGGTCAAATTTGGAGACAACCTCTATGCCCATTAATGGATGAAGAAATGTGGTTTACAAGCACAGTGGAATATTATTCAGCCATGAAAAGAATGAAATCCTGTCATTTGTCACAACATGGATGGGATGGAAGGTATGATAAGAGTAATAAGCTGGGCACAGAAAGACAAGCACTGCATGTTCACCTATATAGAAGACAAAAAAGAGGTTATCAAAGAAGTAGAGAGTAGGATTGTAGTGACAGAGACTAGAGCTGTGGGAGGCAGAGAGGATATTAATGTTAATGCTCATAATCACTTTTTTCTGTTCATAAATCTGCAAGGAAATAACCTGAACTCCTTAAATACCATCATCAATTCAATGATATTCGGTGTTTCAATATTTGTCTAAAATAAGGAAATACTAAATTCCTGGTAATCTCTGCACTCTGGAAAGCTGAGGCAGGAGGACCACAAGTCCATGGTGGGCAATTTATCAACAAGACCCTGTCTCAAAACTTAAAAAGAGCGAGGGATGCAGCTCAGTGCAAAGGCCTTGGGTTCAGTCTCCATGACTGGAAAATAACCTCCACTTTGCCTCTGCCACCGGAGTACACTGAGTGATCTTTAGAAAGACTCTGAGGAGCTCCCTGGAGCCCTAGCATAGCCAGACCCCTGGTGCGTTGCAGTCCAGGCCCATGGGGCACCGGCAAGTCAGCGGGTGCTTGTGCAGCAGACACACATTGTAGCCACGTTAGCCTTTGGCACTGCAGTCCAGGTGAGTGAGTTTATAGCTCTGCAGATATGCATCCTGGAAGTTCATTTTCAAGGGTGAATTCTTGAATAATTTTGAGAGGCAACCTGGATGGTGACAAAGGCCATGAATTCTCAAATTAGACAGATTTAGAGCTATTGTTTAGTTCTAAGAACCTGCCTCATCTACACCAATGTTTTTGTTGTTGTTGTTGTTTTGTTTTGTTTTGTTTTGGAGACAGGGTCTCAATGATTCCAGTGCCTACCTTGCAAATGCAAGGTCCTGGGTTTGATCTCTGGTGACCACATACAACAATGCCAGGTGTGGTGATTCACACCCACCAGCAATCAGTACCACACACCACAGTGCCAAGTGTGGTGGCTCATGCCTGTAATCTCAGCACTCAGGAGGCAGAGGCAAGAGGATTGCTGAGTTGGAGGCTGAGCTCAGGGCCAGCCTGAACTACAAAGCAAAACCTTGTCTCAAAAAAAAAAAATTAGGGTAGAGAAAAAGTGATTCACGTCAGATAGAAAATGGCACTTTCTGTGTTATATAAAGTGTTTTACAATTACAAAATGATTAATATCCATTGAATAAAATTAGGATATTAGATAAGAGTGTATATAATACATACTTTTTAAAGTCATCTGTTACTTAGAGTTACCAATTTTTTTTTTTTTCAACAGGGTCTAGCTTTGCAGTTCAGTCTGGCCCTGAGCTCAGCCTCCAACTTACATCACAGCAATCCTCCTGCCTCTGCCTCCCAAGTGCTGGGATTACAGGCGTGAGCCACTATGCCCAGCACTGTGGTATGTGGTACTGGTTGCTGCTAGGCGTGAGTTTCCACACCCAGTATTGTATGTGGTTTCCGGTGATCAAACCCAGGCCCCTGCACTTGCAAGACAGGCACCAGAACCACCAGCCCTACACCAACTTTCTTAATCTCAAATTTCTCATCTATAGATTAGTGTAAATTATTAAATAATCAGTGAGAGAATATACAGCATCCCTGTAAGAACCTCTGGAACTTATCAGTTGAAGATGTCAGTTCTCTTCTCTTTCTTCCCTTCTGAGGCTCTGTCATCTGGATTCATTTTTTTTTATTAAATCAGCTAATTTTTCAATCTGAAACTAATGTCTGCTTCCTGAATGTCCATCCTCTGACCATTATGTGGTGTCACTGCCTTTTTAAATTTCCAGATGGAGCTTCAGTACATTGCCCAGATTGATCTCAACCTGTGGGCCATGAGGGATCCTCCTAATTCAGCCTCCTGAACAGCTGAACCAACAGGCATACACTTGGTTTGGTTTTGTTTTGTTTTTCCGATTCCCTGTCCATGTCTTATACCGACTCCCCCAGTCAGCAAAGCATGGGAAGGAGGAGGGGGAGGGTTGAGGGACAGCGGGTCCAAACTGCCATTATGAGTTCTAGATGATTCCTCAGGTCCACACTTGGTGTACCTTCCCATAGCTTGCAAATCATCCATGATAGGAGTTCTATAAATGTTATTCTCCCTGTAACTGAGGCAATTTGCATAACAATTATAGCTACCCAGAGACTTCTGACTCTACAACATGCACCATTTGCAAATCTTTGCAGTGGAGAATCAGTTAGAATCAGTTTCCAAAGCAATGGAAAGGAGAAGGTGGGGGAGTTGGTCATTTGCCATAATGACTATTTCATGATAAGCAGCATGCATCTATGATCATTTCCAAAGGAGTGAATAGGTTCAAAGTCTTCCATTATTGGACTTTAATTAGGAGTCGAGTTTGCATACGTTTTAAATGTTAATCACTGTTCAGTGGGCCAGTGAGCTCAGAGAGGTCACCCACAACCTACTCACTCTAGAAAGAACATTCTCTCTTCCTTTTGGTTGAGATATGAAATACTGTGAGTCAGTAGCACAAGATCTTGTTTCTCTAAAGAAAACAGCAAATGCCTACCTGTAATCCCAGCTACTCAGGAGGCTGAAGAAAGAGGATTGGAAGTTCGAGGCCAGCCTGGGCAATTTAGCAAGATCCTATCTGAAAATTTAAATAAAAAGGGCTACAGACGTGGCATGACTGGGAATCTTCTGCCCTGTAAATTTCTCTGCACTCAGCTTAACCTTGTAACATTTCCCTACAACACGTGCAGCATCGCCTTCCGCATACAATGGGGTGCAGTACATATTGCCTGTAAATCTCATTGATTATGAAGACTCTTTGGAAGTCACTGATATAATCTGAGGTACAATGACAAACACAAGCAGAGTAGACTATTTTGGGCCTACAGTTACTCTGTATTGGATTTAAGTAGGTAATTCCAACTGGAGCTCGGAACCTGGCCCCACTCTGCTTCTTGACAAAGCAAGAAAATCAAAGACTGACGCAACTACTGTCCTTTATTAGATAAAAATCTGGCTCTGAAATGTCCTCGTAAAATAAAATTGTTTCCTAGTTGATGATTGGCATGTGTTGTAGAGAGCCATTCTATGTAATTCCAGGAGGAAATTGCATCATAATTAAATCATAATTAGGACTCTCTAAGGCCCCATGTCACCTTGCCTGGGGTCCAGCTATGGCATGTGGAAACTCCCTGCACCTCCCAGTCACAAGCCGACACCTTGATGGTCCCGAGATGCTGTGGTACTCAAGGGCACAGTTACATCAGCTGAAGCTGGCCTGGCTCTTTGAGAACTCAGTCATAATGAAGAGAGAGAAGGTTTCACAGATTCATTGCTAGCCTGCGATCATGTCCCACCTGCTCAGGTAGGCATGCTTTGCTCCTCTCACCACCCCCACCGACATAAGACCCTCATCAACACTCAGTTACGGCTGCCCTCAGAGTCACCTGATACTCCCTCCAGCTCTGTGTGTGCCCAGGAAACACCGACCAGCTCCGAGTGTCTTTTGTCTTTGCCCACTGTGACACTGACCTCCCAACCCCGCCATCGACTTTGAAATTGTGTCTCTCTTCTTTTTCTCTTATCGCCACAGGCCCCCTCTCTAGGCAGATCAGAGGACTGATGGGCCTCTGAGAATGTGCTATCTTTTTAAAAATAAAGTCTTTCTTTGTAAAATTTAACTTTTTTCTAATGTTAAGGGGAAAAAATAAATCCCCAATAAATGAGTGACTTTCTCAAATCTGGAAACGCTGACCTAATCACCTCTAGGCCTAGTGCTCGTGTGGCAAGAAACAGCACAGGTTGGTGATAGTCCTGCAGCTTCCGGACCTTGACCCTGACTGTGTGCTGCTCTTTTGTTTCTGAAGGCGGTGTTTCAAGTCAACATTTTTTTCATCCCCTGGCTTTTCTTTTGATGAGAAAAGGACAAACACTTACTGGGGGGAAAAGTTGCAAGGTGCTTGAAAACAGAAATTATTTCTTCAAAGTGTTTTAATCACGCTGTTGAAAACTACTTTCTTCCGTGGCCTAATCACACAAATCATCGCAAAAGGTTAAAGACGAAGTTCAATTGTACCAAATTGCCTGTGATGGTTTCTCAGAAATAGATTACTTCGTGTTAAATGGTGAAGTCATTCTGCTACCTATTTGGTACGCTTAGGTGATCTTTGGACTGTAATGTCCCTTCTCTCACCCAAATAATGTGCGTGAATGTCTGGCTTGGGGAAGCGCCTACTTAATTTTGACCAACTTTTTTTTTGACTCAGAGTGGATACAACGCCTATGGAATGCAATTTTATCCTGTGAGCACCAGGGGGCAGCAGCCAGATTTTTCTAAGCAGAAAAATTCTATAATTGAATTCTATTATTTTCTCCTTGATAAACTATTTAATACCACGTAAAACAGTTTTATTCCTTACTTTTATGATTTATAATGCCCTATATTTAGCGTTATAGATAACAATTTTCTCAAATATATGATTAATTTCATAAATATAGTCTGTTGATGGTTATACTGCAGTGACTCTTAAATACTACATTTAGATAAAGAGTCCTGCCTTTGAGAACTAGGAAATCAAAGGTCTATTTTCCTTTTGGTGCAGCAGCACAGATGAGTAACCTGGCCCTCTTTCCTCAACCAAAAGAAGAAATATGTACTCCATCTGGAAGACCACTTTAATCTATGTTTATTAATCATTTATTTTGTGCCAAGTAGTATGAAAATATGTCCTAAATATCATCTAAGTCCTGAAATAATGCTATGAGATGAAAACTGTTATTAGTCCTCTTGCACAGGTGAGGAAACTGAGCCAGAGAAATTAAATGGGGTGGAACTAGAAACACAAGGTCATATTTAAACCTAAATCTAGCTCATTCATTTTTCTTTTTTGAGACAAAGTTTCATTACATTGTCTGTGCTGCCTCTGAGTTTGCCATCCTCCTGACTCAGCTTCTTGAGTGTTGGATCGCAGGCACACACCACCACCACTAGCTAAATCAGCCTTAATCTGCCTACCATACTCTATATGTTAAACAGCTAAATGCTTCTGTCCACATATCACGTAACCTTGGCTGTCTATTCCAGGAGTAGCTCGGTGGGAGGGATTTGAGAACAGATAAACCAGAGGAAAAAGCCTTACAGAGGCTGGAAGGGAGCCTTCTGTAGGCCAGCGAGACCTTACAGATATGACTGATCATTATTATACGCGATGGGAGGTCTACCTCCAGGGTAGACATGTGACAAGGAGTCCTCCAATGTGGCTGAGAAGAGCGGAAGGGAAGGGAAGCAGCACTGGTCACGCCGTGACACCCTCAGACACTAACACCCTGTTTTTCCCACTAACTGTCAAAACGTAGTTATTTTACAGAAAGAAACAGACCCAAAGGTTGATATTCACGATCTGCTTCTTTGTATCCAGTTGTGAACCTCCTCATTCACACTCCCAGCCTCCTGGGAGGAACTGCTGAAAAGAATTTGAGAGACTAATTTCATCTCTGGACTTTAAATTTCAGGGACTTGTCCAGATCAGATAAAATCAACTGGAAAATCAACTGGAACCCACGTCCTCGATCTTTTGTGCAGACCCTTATGCGATAGACAGTAAACACAGTCACTCAGCACACCCACCGGATCCTGGGAGGTAGATAGTTTGGACTTTCTGGTTTGACTTCTATTTTTTAGTTCTTTATTGGTTAATGGGTTGGTTTTTCTTTTCAGTTGCATTACAATTTGTATCTCCGCTCCTTACAATAATAAGAAGAAAATTAGCTGCTTTTTCTGAAGTACCAACAGTACGTTTTACAGATATTTTTTTTCTTACACTAATGACCTTGCATCAAAGATCCTGAATGTCCTGTTTTGGGATCAGCTTAAAGGCCATTGTTTCTGAGAGCACAGAGCTAGGATTTCTCCTCCGGTCTCTATTTCTCTGTTTCAGCCAGCACTTGCAGGCCTGTCTGTCATAGAGGTGCTTTCGCTTTACACAAATCCTCAAATCAAAGCTGTTTGTAATTGATAAGAAAATCATATTTAAAAAAGAAAGGCGTGAAGTGTTTTTCTGCCTCAGTCTCTCAGACCAATGAACAGTTATTTAGCAAGAAGAAGCCAACTGGGCAGTTGCTATTCTGTCAATAGCAGTCTACGTTATCAAAATATGTTTGTTAATATCTTCCCATTTAATCTCAGTTGAAAAATGAGACTTGTATTTACAGAAACTTAGAGGTAATGATGGATGCATTGCACCTCCGTGATTTTAGACAAGGAGCTCTTACATTTTTTGTGGCTTTGAGCAATAAGCTTTCTCATCCATATTACATTTGCAGATAGTTCCCAACATTCCAGCTAATTTATTACATTTTTATTACAAACCAGGACATGGAGTTAGAACTGTATGACTCAACCCATCTATCCATCTCAGGTTAGTTGTATAAACTCAAAAGCAGATATTTATTTTATCTTGCTTTTGTCACACCGGACTCTGCTGCCAGTTTCTTGGCCTGTTTCCCTTTCCTTCAAGCACTGGTCTCCTTAGTGCCTGAAATCCTGCTGACCCAGCAGACCTTCCACAGCAGAGCCTCCTCTGTCTTTCCCAATGTGCTTTACTGTCCCCATCCCAGAAAGAAAGCGCATCAGAAGGAGTTTCTTTAATTCCCCCCAAGTGCTCTAACGCAATGCATAATGAATATTCATTAAGCACCCAGCCAGTCCAACCAGATTAGACCCAATCTGTAGGAATTGTAAATGACATGGAAACACTAAAGGGACAGAGCTCTGCCCTCAAGGAACTTAGAATCTATGACCCGTACTGCAGATGAACTGATTTCTGTCTGACCATTAATTCTCTTCTAAAGATAGGATATTAACTACATCGCTCCTAAAGTAGATTCTTCATTTAACAAAAGGTTCCTTGCACATTACCTACCCATATGCTAATATTTTTAAAATGTATACAAGCTTTGGGAAAACACATTTGTTACTTTCACAATAATAGAAATTGTTTGGTAATTGTTTTTCTTCATTTTCTAACAGTAGGAATTAATTTTTTATGACATGAGCTCTCAGATTTGCTTTTAAGTAACAAAAAAGACCTTGAAAGCAGGAAATTTATTATGAAATTTTTAAAATGATATCAAGGTTTTTCATCTACCTCTCCTTTTTTTATGGCCAGTCTGAATTTAATATGCTCTTAAAATACCTGTTAAAATGTGTTTATTTTATAGACTATCAATTTAATGTGACCATTTCCAAATAAGCTATAAAAACTGCAAAACTATTATCACAATCAATATGAGATCAAGAAACAAAAATGAGATCTAATTACACTTTACTATAGTTATATATCCCCTTAATAACATTCCTAACTTACTAGTTACATAATTAAATGCCAGAGGTGTTATCAAAGATACATTTTAAGGTCTAATTAACTGATAATAATTATGGTTCAATGCTAAGTCTACATGATAATTAGGAAGACATTAGCACAGAAAGTCTGCTAATCTAAAAATTATGAAGCTGTTTCCCACCTGTTGCAGAATAGTTGGAGTTCTGTCTCCAAACAAAGGGCCACTGATTCGAGGCTGGACTCAGAAAATGATGTCATGGCTTGATGTGCTGCTGAAATAAAATAAAAATTGAAATTCCTGCATTCTACCTTTTATTTTTCATTGTTCTAAAATACATATCACATAAGACATGACACTGTACATTCTCCAGGGTACACTTCTGTGGCATCAGGTACATTCACATTGCTGCAGAACCAATTCCCACAACTTTCTCACTTTGTATAACTCCACATGTATGAAACAATAACTCTGTATTCCGCTTCCCTAGGCCCTGACAACCACCATTCTCTTTCTGCTTCTAAGGAATACCCTGTGCAAGTGGAATTCTGCAGAACTTGTCTTGTGACAGCCTCACTCACTCAGCATGTTGCTCCTCAGGTCCATCCATGTTACAGCAGACATCAGAACCTCCATCCTCTTTAAGGCAGCATGGAGCTCCATCATGTCTATATACTTCATTTCGCTTTTCATCCACCAGGGGACACTACGGTTGCTTTTATCTCTTGGCTACACGGAGTAATACAGCTTCAACATGCAAACGCAGCCACTTCAGTTGATATAAATATTCACCTTTTCTAGGCCAACAGCTTGACCCTAAGTCTAACCTTTGGTAGCCTCAGCTGCTAATACAAGGCACTCTGTCTGCTGGAGAATCACCCTTCTCCAGGGTCAGATTCTCTCCTAGACAAGTGATTAGAGATGACCTAGTATTTATGATGCTATCACACATCAGGCTCTATGCTGGGTGTCTTTACTTCTTATTTCTAAAAGACTCTTTGAAATAGCTACTAAACTCTTCATTTTACCGATAGGAAAACCAGGGTTAAAAATCTAACAATTTGCCTGTGCCCTCAAAATAGTAAACTGAACTAGATTGAAATCCAAATCCTTTCAGCTCTAAATCTCACCCCCCCTTTTTCCCATCACACAGACACCAAATAGGAACAACCCTTCCCCTCCACCTTCACAGACACAGCTTATACTGAAATGTCCTTCTGTGTGGCACATGTTTCTTTCATCAGTGTAGCCTGACCCACTCACTCAGTCACCCCTGTGGTGTGCTTGGTCCCATCCTAGCCATGGTATCATGAGTCACAAGGTGAAGCCCACAGCCCAGGTGAAGCATGTAGCCCAGCTGGGAGGAAACATGAAAGAATGTCAAGAGGATGAGGCTCCCTGTATGCATTAGAGTGCGAATCAGGGGACTCAGACTGTGATGAAAACACAGCCACTTTCTGACTGGACTTCCCTTGAGACACTGATTTCTACTATTTTATTGCATGCACACAGAGAGACATATGTGTTGCTATGTAGCTTCAAACAGAATGCTTAAGGCTTCAGTGCACTAGTGACCTTCATTGTAAAATGGAAGCTGAGTACCTGCCTTAAGAGATCTGGGGAATGCAGGCATGGGGTGTATACCTGTAATCTCAACTACTCTGGAAGCTGAGGCAGGAGAATTGCAAGTTTGATGCCAACTTGAGCCATGTAATTTCAAAATCAAAATGTAGCTCAGAGTTCCTTGGGTTCAATCCTCAGTAACCTCCTCAAAAAAAAAAAAAGGGAGGGTAATTTAATGCAACATTTACATTGAAGTGCCATGAACTCTCTTGTGTACATTAAATAATTACTAGAGTTACTACAGATCTGTATCAAATACTGACAAAGCCAAGAGCAAAGGTTCAGGGTAACAACAACATACCAAGGTGCTACACTCCTCCTGTAAGAACTAACCAGCGAGCCACTCTTGAAATTATTTCCCATCTGCATAGAAAACCTCCAAAGACTTCAGAGAAGCCCTTTGGCTAGGACAGATGGCAGTTTTATCTGACTCTATCACGAGAAGAGGGCTTGAAAATCATGGCAATCTGAGCTCTCCAGGTCAAGCTGGTCATCAGAACTATCTCAGGTGCAGGTCCCAGACCCAAGCCTGCAAAGGCTCTGATGCTTCAGAGAAATCTGTGGCACTTGGTTCTTGAATTGTATCTGAACTATGAACTCCTACAGTTAGCAGTCACTTTTCTCTTGCTTTTGTCTCATGCCCACCTACATCTAGACTTACGAAGTAATTTTATGACCAAGTTAGTTTCTGAGTCTATACCCAAAAACACTGATGACAGGACTCCAGCAAATATTGGTACATCCGTGTTCATCTGTAGCCTTAACCACATAGTCAAGCCCAAGTCTTCACTGATAGATGAATGACAAAGAAAATGTGATCAGAACATGCAGTGAAATTCTGAGAAGTCTTTAAAAGGCACATGCACGCAAATGTTGGCGAGGATGTGGAGAAGAAGGAACCCTTCTCCACTGTTGGTGGGACTGTAGACTCATACAACCACTGTGGAGAACAGTTTGGAGATTCTTCAAAAAGCTAGGATTGGAGGTCCCATTTGACCCAGCCATCGCTCTGCTAGGTATATACACACAAAAATTAAAAGATTCATATCACAGTGATATATGTGCACCTATGTTTATAGCAGCTCAGTTTGTGATTGCTAAATCTTGGAAACAACCCAAATGTCCATCAATTGGAGAATGGATAAAAAAGCTGTGGTTCTTCTACAGAATGGAGTATTACTCTGCCATAAAAAATGATAAGTTTGAATCATTTATACTTAAGTGGACATACCTTGAGGACATCCTTATAAGTGAAATAAATAGATCACAGATGTGTAAATATCATATCTTTTCTCTGGTATGAGAAAACAAAGCTATAAATGAGTTCTAGAATGTATGTTATATATTGTGAAATAGAAAACACTCAAAGCGTAATGGACTAAAGGGGGGAAAATAATGACATTATAACAAAAAGGATGGAAACAAAGTTTATGTATATGGGGGGTGGGGGTAGGAGGGCGGGCAGGGTTATGGGAAAAAATGAGAATTAAGTTGTGTCATATACTGGTACAAATTCTCATTGTTGAATGCAATCATGATGTATATATGTAATGTACCAATAAAGATTTCAATTAAAAAAAAAGGCACATCACACCTAACATATCCTCCCACATGTGTCTTAAAGATAGAGATTCATTCAATACCCAGATACATCCATTGAGCTGAGGAAGGGGCTGGAATAGCAGGTGCCTGAGTGAGAGAAATGAGGAGAAATATTTGCAACATGGGCAAAGCACGTGAACATTGTTCTGAGTGAAATAACCTTGTTACCAAAGACAAGTGTCCCACTTATGTGAAATGCTAGGATAAGTAAATTCATGGAAACAAAGTAAAACAGTGGCTGCTAGAGGCTGGGAGAGGAGGAATGGGAATTCATCATCCATGGGGTGGAGTATGAGTTGGGGCAAATGGAAAACTGTGCAATGGATTTTGAAGGTGCACGCCCAACAGTATGAATGTACTCAGTGCTGCTGAATGGTACCCTTAAAATGGTTAAAATGTTGATTTTGTTATCTAGGTACTACCACAAAACAAAAATGATAAGCTAAGCAATGACAAGCAAAATATTTCTGGCTGGAGGGATGGAGAGATTTGTTGTGAGCATGTGCAGAAACCAGGTTCTTTTCTACTACTGTGGAGATGAGTCCTTTCCTCCCACAGCTGTGCCCTTTGGGCAGAGAGGGGACCTGGAGGACATCGATGACTCCCACAATGGAACATCATTCAGAAAGCAGCCTACGAAAATTCCTGTTGCATCCTAAAAGGAGTGGCCAGACCTCCAGAGAAGCTGGGCTGGAGCTGGGGAGAGTAACAAGATCCATGAAGGAGTCTCCACCAGGGCACTGAGCTCCTCCTGCCCCTCCATGCAGCACCTGAGGAGCTCACCCTGCATACCTCTGTCCAAGCTCTCCCACCTCCCCTCCACTTCTGGGCACTTTCTTTAGCATCCTGAAGTCATGGGATGAGCTTCACCAGCACCAGTCCACAGAAGGCTTAGAAATCCTTCCTTGGCCAGAGGTCAGGAAAGTCTTTTCTTATACCTAATACTCTGAGGCAAGTTTTCTTGGCTTCTTATTGTTGTTATTGTCATCCACACATCTAGTGTAGAAAGTTGTAAAAGTAGATAACAAAATAAAGAGTGCTTATGGTCACACTATCCAAGGCCAGAAATACCACTACCATTTACATTAGTGAGGCGATTCTGTGTACCACCCTTAATAGTGTACTCACCCTCTGTCCTCTTTTTACCTTGACAGCTGACTCCACGATGCTTATGGCTGGGACATTCATTGTAGCCAGATTCCAACACTCATGATTCCCCAGGCACAATGCAGTTCTATTCCCAGATTATCTATAGGGCTGGACCCCTGGAGGAGTAGGTGGGCCTGACACAGAAGGCAGCGCAAGAAACAGTGCCCGCTTCTCTTCCACTCCCTCTCTCACAGCCACTGCTCCCAACCTTGTAACTCTAGCCCTCTGGAGCATGCCTGCCATGCCAGAAACCGGGCATGGTGCCATCACAGCAGATGGGCTAGAGACTAGGTAGTCAATGTTCATTTCTGTGGACAAACAGAAGTACAAGCATGGACGTTGAAACAGGACTCAAAGGTAAGAATTTCTTCTTCAACACTCAAATCAAGACAGACACAGTCAGAAGCCTAGCTGAGGGACAAATTCAATGTGACACCAGAAGAAGAGCTGTCAAGTCTTGGGGAAAAATGCTTCCATAGAGAGGAAAGGGGGGCAGCAAGGCCAAGGAGCTCTCCAGTGGGATCCCCTCAGTTTCTGCAGAATCCCTCGTCGAGCCAACACAAGCTGGCTCTGCCCAGCCGGTGCTCAGCTAAGCAGGCCATTAGAATGCCGGGCCACACTCTGCAGGCTTTCCAGATACACAAAGGTCCATAACATTTGGGCTACAGCCCCAACTCATTATGTGGTATGAAAGTTTATGCGGCCACAAAATTAAATGGAAAAAGCACATTTGGAAGGGTTTGCAGCCTGTTGTCCAGGCCGACATCAGCAAACCACAGCATAGCTGTCAGCTTATTGATTCTCACCCCCACTCTGCTCAGGAAAGCCCATGCAGACGTGGGATCCCTCTAGGATCCTTCTAGTCACATCCTTGTGGCCTGGGATCTTCCAGTGGAGGTGAGCGAGTTGCTTTTTCAGGCACACAGCTGAGGCCTCCTGCTATAGTTGCTCCTTGGCCCAGGGCAGGCCCCTCCTAGAGACTGTAAGTGGGATCTGAACATTCCCACTAAGCCACAAGTTAGGTCTTTTAATAAGATTTTTTGTCTTTTACAAAACCATGGATCAAGACACTATGGCAACACAGGCACACTCAGCCTACCCTCTCTATCTTCATCAGAATCCAGCCTCCCTTTGCACATTGGCTATGGCTGCTTCCACTCTCCCGGGGCATAATTAAAAAGGTGCCAGAGGGTCTTTCTGGTTAATAAAGTTGAAAATATTTACTGATCTGTCCTCTTGAAAAGATTTCCTAACTGTGTGTGTACATGAGCTTTGGTTGTTGCTGTAAAACAACTGAGGTTTTTTTGTTGTTGTTGTTGTTTGTTTTTTTTTAACAGAAAAGACCAAAAAGTAATAGCTATATGGGAGTTGGAATTATGGGTAATTTCATTTTCTTCTTTTCACATTTGTATATTCAGTATAGATACTACATATTTTCTTATAATTATAAGGGGGAAATTTCAAAGAAAGAATGTTATGGAAAAGAAAACTGCAAATTTGTAGGTATATAAATGTATTAGTTTTTCCATGCTAATACAAAATACCTGGCACCTGCATCTTGAAGGACAGGCTCAAATAGACTCATTGTTTCAGAGGATCTGTCTGCTGTTGGTTGACTCCAAAGAAACTCATTCAGCAGGGCTGGGAGGAGCAGTGCTGCTCACTGAGGTTGTGGAAGGAAGGGACAGCGATCAGTCATAGTCCCGCAGCCTCCCCGCCAGACCCAGGCAGACACTACTAACCTGGGTGTCGCTTCCAAGTCAATTGAGTTGATGCTAAAATTTAACTGTCACAGGGCCGGGGATTTAGCTCAGTGGTTCTGGCACCTGTCTTGCAAGTGCAAGGGTCCGTGTTCAATTACCGGTGACCACATATAATACTGGGCATGGAGACTCACACCCAGCAGCAACCAGTACCACATACCACAGTGCCGGGCATGGTGGCTCATGCCTGTAATCGCAGCACTCAGAAGGCAGAGGCAGGAGGATTGCTGTGATGTAAATTTGAGGCTGCGCTCAGGGCCAGGCTGAGCTACAAACCAGACCTTGTCTCAAAAAATTAAAAAATTAAAAAATAAAAAATTAACTGTCACAGTAATTGGTGTTTATGTTAGTCCTTTTTCTGCTGTAATTTATACAGAGCACAAGTATAATTCTCATGGAACTGGCAAGTCCAAGATGAAGATACCAACAACTGTGTTGTCTGCTGTCGAGTTCCAAGATGGTGTCTCAACACCGCATGCTCACCAGGCAGGGGGCAAATGGCAAGCGAGCCATGGCTGCCTGGCGTTCCTTTCGTAGGCTCCTAATCCACTCAGGAGGGAGGCACTCTTGTGGCCTGTATAAGTAAAGTCCCTACCTCTTAATACTATCCCACCGGCTGTTAAATTTCAACATCTAGGGGACCAAAGATTTAGCTCAGTGGTTCCGGCGCCTGACTTGCAAGAGCAAGGAACCCAGGTTCGATCCTCTGTAACCACAGACAGCAATCCTGGGAGTGAAGACTCACACCCACCAGCAATCCGGTATCAAAAAAAAAAAAAAGTTTCAACATCTGAGTTTTGGAGAGAACACATTCAAACAGTAGCAGAGCTAAAAGCAAAGCAAACATGCCACAGACAAAGGGCAGCCCGTGAAGTCATCAAGTGCACGTTGTATATCAGTTCACCATGTCCAAGAAGCAGGCACTGAGACATGGGAAACCTACCAGGAGAAGAACCCAAGAGCACACGGGGGAGGAAGCCAGAGGCTGTTGACGACAGTGAGACACACAGCGAAGGGGAGGAGAGGGAGGGAAATGGGGCAGAAATGTTTGAAGATGCAGTTCTAGGAGAAGGTCATCAAGGCCAACAGGGAGTTCCTAAGCCAACGTCACCTGTCGCTGTCACCTTGGTCTCTCAGAAACAAGGCTGCTCTGCGTACTGTTACACTCATTTTCTCACGCAGCAGCCTTTAGAGGCCTGGCCTGGGTGACACGGGGATGGGTTGTGAAGGCTGGCAGCGGGGCCTCCAGCAGTGAGTCTACCCGCAGCCAGAGATATGGATGATCCATATTTGTAGTTACTTCAGAGAAAAACAACAGGAGGCAAAGATCACCTGCAATTTGAGGCCAGCCTAGGATACATGGTGAGTTCAAGACCAGTATGAACATACAGTGAGATCCTATCTCAAAAGAACAAACCAGCTTAGAAAGACAAACTCGATGGCTCCTTGTGATAAGTCATTTTAAACTCTGCACTTGCCATATAAATAAAGTTTCAAGAAAACAGATGTTTTGGGCCGGGGAGTTAGCTCAGTGGTTCCGGCGCCTGTCTTGCAAGCGCAAGGGCCCGGGTTCAATTCCCCGGTAACCACATAACAATACTGCGTGTGGAGACCCACACTCAGCAGCAACCAGTACCACATACCACAGTGCCGGGCGTGGTGGTTCACGCCTATAATCCCAGCACTCGGGAGGCAGAGGCAGGAGGATTGCTGTGAAGTGAGTTTGAGGCTGAGCTCAGGGCCAGCCTGAACCACAAGGCGAGACCCTGTCTCAAAAAGCCTAAAAAAAAAGAAAAAAAAGAAAACAGATGTTTTGGAAGCAGAAGGTTACAACGGCCATTATAGGGATAGAGGACAAACAAACTCCAAGAGCCTTATTAATCTGTTATTAAAAGCACGATTTGTGTTTTCATCTGAAGCACTCAGGGACTTAAAAGTAGTTTTTACTAAAAACCATGACTCTTCCCTTGGGCCTCAGATGCATACTAGGTAAATCAAATACAAACAAAGCTTAACCTTCATTTTATAAAACTTCAGGTCAAATTCTTCTCAGCTCTGGATGTAAGCATGCCAGCTGTTTGGGGAGTCTCTGTACGAGAGTTAGTAGCTCTGAATTGCCCTAGCCTGTCTTATCCTCATTCAAGTCTGAGGACAGATACCAAGAGTAACTAGAATGATTTCCAAGACTTGCAGAGATATCTAATTCCCAGCTTTCACCAAGTCCTGGTCTTCCTCCCCCTTGAAGCAACACCTGCTCATCTCCATCCTCCATCCAAACTCTGTAGTCACCTGAGTCCGAAAGAAACAGGGCCTTCAGAACACCCCCTCCCGAGGGGGACCTGCCACCTCACGGGCACGGCACTGTCCCTCAAGTCATCAGATCCCTTCAGAGCTGCAAAACCAGACCACAGCCCACCGCAGCCCCTGCAAAACTAGTACCCAGTCCTTTGTCGTGGCCAGTTGGAGGTTCTGCAGGCTTCCCAAGCTGGAGTCCTCTCGGCATTTTATTTCACTTACCTTTGTTAAGGGGCCAGCTTGATCATTGTCAGTGCCTCAAGGGAAAGTCCCTGACTATTTTCTCTCACTTTCCAATTAAATTTTTTCCTTGCAAATTTGTACCTGAGATTTAACCTATCATTGAAGCAAGAACCCATACTAGCCAAAGAAAAGTGAACCGTAAAGGTATTTCAGCCTCTTATTTTGTAGATAGAAATATGCTATTTTAAATAGTTTACCTGATAGAAAATAGCCCAGTATCCTATTTGTCAGTAAAAGCTATTTTGTATTCTGAGCACTATGGATTTTAGAGTAAGGATTCCTTCATAGGGGCAAAGTTGATTTCATGGGGCAGAAAGAGTTTTAGGGCTGGGGATTTAGCTCAGTGGTTCCGGTGCCTGTCTTGCAAGCACAAGGACCGGGTTCGATCCCCAGTAACCACATACAATACCGGGCATGGAGACTCACGCCCAGCAGCAACCAGTACCACATTCCAGTGCTGGGCGTGGTGGCTCATGCCTATAATCCCAGCACTCAGGAGGCAGAGGCAGGAGGATTGCTGTGATGTGAGTTGGAGGCTGAGCTCGGGGCCAGCCTGAACTACAAAGTGATACCCTGTCTCAAAAAAAAATAGTTTTAGAATGAAGAATGAGCCTCAGTACTAGCATTGCTATTCAGACCGAAGCCCAGGCTCATCAATGACAAAATTCTCAGGCAGACATCAAAAGAAAGCTCCAACTTTTATTTCCTGAAGATATAAAATATCAAACCAATATCTAGTCTAAACCTTTTGGTTTTCAAGATAAAATCACAGAAGCTAAGGATATAAAGGCACATTTATTAAGCAACTATGATGTGAAATAATATCACCATCTGTGTTATGATTTCACCAGTGTGGTAAGAAGTCTAGCAGCATGAATGAAGTTCAGTTTGGAGACCAAAAACAGCAATGAAGGTTTACTGTACAGCCAATGTGCTGGTGTAAGCCTTTGATCTTAGCAATGGGGAGGCAGAGGTAGGAGAATGCTGTGAGTTTGAGGACATCTTGGGCTATGTCATGAGTTTGAGGCCAGCCTGAACTACAAAGAGAGATCTCATCTAAAAAAAAAAAAAAAGGCCAGTTGCTGTGATTGTCCATGAAGTGATTCCAGGAATAGAAGTGAGGAGGGAGTTTTCATCTGAAGAAAGAAGAATGCACAAAACCTCCAGATTTTCAAGGAAAGCAAGGTCTTCCAGAGTGAGGGAGGCAGAGGAAGAGGAGACCTTTAAACAGGAAGGTCTGCACAGATATGAGAACACAGTGAGGAGCAGATAGAAAACCCAGTGCATGCAATTGGGCTTGTGCAGACTGAGATGCTGCTGAACTATCCATGCAGAGTTGCCCAGTGGGCAAGTGAGAATCCCAGGCTGCCTCTCATGAGTAGGGATGAAGAGTAGCAGGAGAAGAACTCAGAAGCACAGTGCGGGGGCAGCCAGTGAAGAGGAGGACAATCTCTGGGAAGACACACTAGCCAAAAGCTCGAAGGACTGCGGAGGGAGCCTGTCTCTGGACTTATAGAAAGCACAGTACCGGCCCAAAGGACCAGGAGAGCGCAAGTCACACTGCAGCGTATGGCTATGTGGCGCTGGAGTCTAGCCATGAGAGAGCTGCTGGCCAGGGATGACAGATGCAATGGTCAACACTACGGTCTTCCAGACTGACTTTGTCATTGTCAAGGGACCTCAATTCTGCACTCGCCTTCGTTCCTGACACTGAGGTTTCCCTGATCTAGTCTCTAGGTAACTGTACCCTACAGAAGTCAGTTGCTTGAAGGATTCGATGGGATTTTGTGAGCAAGCTCCACACAAGTGTTTGTAATAACTTACTGTAAAAGGTGCCGTTAGAGTTCAGCTACTCAGGATATGGCTTTCTCTCTGGGCTCACAAAAGCTGCCTTTTTGTCTTTTCTGAGTCTGTGCCTCAGAGAAGGAAAGAGATTAAAGCTGAAAGCCTTGCACATGAGAAAAACATTTTCAACTTCTTAGTAAATTAAAATATAAGCATAATTATATCTTGGAATTCTCTGCCTCTCTCTCTCTCTCTCTCTCTCTCTCTCTCTCTCTCTCTCCTCTCTCTCTCTTTCTCTCTCTCTCTCTACCCTTGGACACAGAACAGATGTTACAGAAAGTCATGATGTTTTTTCTAGCTCTGAGACGATCATTTTGAATAGTAATAATACAATTTCTGGCACTGGCTCTATAGCAAATCTTAACTGTAAAGTTATTAAGCAATAACCATTACATTACAAATAAAACTTACACCCATCTCTGTCTAAAATGCTACAGTTCATTATTGTTGCTCTTATAAGAAAAAGAAAAGGCAACCCTATAGGTAAAACCCTTCACAAAAGAAAAATATCATGCAGGCGACTCATTATTTCAGGGTGTTATTATGCTGGATGATAGCTTCTAGGTGTAAGGCGCGGACCTGTAATGATCACATTAAGGCAGAGGCTCATTAATAATAGATGAGATCTGATTATATCCATTCCTGATGTTACGATAATAACCTGTGGCATTTTTGTAACAAAAACAATCATTTAAGCTTTTTTTTTTTTTTTGCTTTTCAAAAAATATTCTTGGCACACATTAGTGCTAAGTGGGAGAAGATAAGCTGCTTTTGAATCAAAGAGCGGCCCCTGACTTGATTTCTTTCCAGTGCCTTTTTGCAATCAGTATTGACATTTCCAATAAATAATAATAACTTTAGAGTGAAAGTCTGGCTTTCTATAGATTTCAAAAGAAAAGACTTGATTCCTTTTCATTGCTGTGTAGAGTGATTTGGATTTTTTAGCAGGAATCATCGGCTTCTGTGCCCGTGCCAGACCCAAGCACCTTGTCTCCCCTCTCACGTACATTTCACCCAGGACAAGTAGTCTGCAGGAGTTGTGTGGCCATTCCATGTAAGACACTTCTTTAGTGATTTCTCTCTGCTTTTCCTTGCCGGGTCTTTGTGGAAGCATCACCTCTTACAAAAGCACAGTGTGAAGGGCTGAATGCCCCCACCCAGATGAATTATCTTGCCATGCTCAATGGACTTTCCAGACATTTCCTAACTTGGATCTTGGAGTGGGGAGATCAGAGTAGCTATGTGGCAGAGTCAAACATAATTGCATGGGTCCCAGATGAAAAGAAGGTAGTGGAATGACAAGGCCAAGTGGTGGATGTGCTTTGTACATGGAAGGAGAAGCCACAGCTCAGGAAGACGGGCAACCAGGGGAAGCCACTGGCCAGAGAAACAGAACATCCCATAAGGACTTCAGAAATAACCAGGCCTGCCCACATTTTTATTGTAGCCTCCTGAGATTCATTTCAGACTCTTCCCTCTCCAAGTAGAAGAGGATAAATCTATATTGTTTAAAGCCACTGAGCCAAATCTGTGAAGATTTGTTATGGTAACAATTGAAAAGTAATATATCTCTTATCTTCATTCCTTCGAAAGAGTTTCTACCCTTTTATTCTTTTGTTTTGAAAGGAAAGACTGAACCAAAATAGTGACAAGACAACCTACAGAATGCAAGACAAGGGAGAGAATCTATATCATCCATACATCCAACAGAGAAGTCATACCTAGAATATATCAAAATTTCAAAGACAAAGATTCCAATCCAAAATAGGCAAATGCCCTAAATAGATAACTTCTTAAAAGAGCACAAATGACCAATAAATGTACAAAAAGTGCTCCATATCTTTTCATCAGGCAAATCCAAATCAAAGAACAACATAGAGATTTCACCTCACCCTAGTTAGAAAGTGTAAGAAAAAAAAAAAAAAAACACTAGCAAAGATATGGAAGAAAGAAACTCTTATGTAGTGCTGGAAGACATGTAAACTAGGATAGGTGCTATGGAAAACACCAAAGAAGTTCCCAGAAGATAAGCAGAATTATCATATCATCCAGCCTTACCACTCAGATATCTATTCAGAGTAAATGAAGTCAACACACAAAAGAGATCCCTGCCTATGGATATTTATTGAATCCAACAACAGCTGAATGGATAAAGAAAATATGTCAAATATACATAATGAAGTATTATTCCTCCCTAAAGAAGAATGCAATCTTGTTATTTGTAGGAAAAGGGATAAAACTGAAAGATGTGTTGAACAAAATAAGCCAGACACAGAAAGACAAATATAAAATTTTTCTCATATGCCAAATCTTTTTGTAAAAGACTGGAAGTAGAAGATGGATGATTAGAGAACTGGAAAGTGGACCAGTGGATGAGAAAAGGTGAAAAGGGGCTGGGGATTTAGCTCAGTGGTTCCAGCACCTGCCTTGCAAGTGCAAGGTTCCAGGTTTGATCCCAGGTAACCACCCACAACAATGCTAGGCATGGAGACTCATGCCCACCAGCAATCAAAACCACGGACCACAGTGCTGGGCATGGTGACTCATGTATGTAATACTGGCCATTGGGAAGCACAGGCAGGAGGATTGCTGTGAGTTCAAGACTGAGCTCAGGGCCAGCTTGAACTACAAAGTGAGACCCTGTCTTAAAAATAAAAAAGAAAGGAAAACAACTTCCAACTGAGACTGAGGTACCCTGCAAAACTATCCTTCAAAATTGACTGGGAAATAAAATACTTCCATGACAAAGAACACCTGAAAAACTTCACAAATACAAAACCTGCACTCCAAAACATTCTAAAGAACATCTTGCAGAAAGATGAGGAAAGTTACCAGTCGAGGAGACCTAACAGAGTCAACCCATGGGGCCAAAGAAGAAATTGATGGGAAAAAAAGCAAAAGTAGAATAACAGAGTCAATGACAGCACTAAATATGCCAATATCAGTCATAACCATAAATGTCAATGGACTCAGTGCACCACTTAAGAGATACAGACTGGCAGAATGGATCAAGAAGCAAGATCCTACAATCTGCTACATACAAGAAACACACCTAATTCAGAAAGAAACCATGGACTCAAAGTAAAGGGTTGGAAAACAACACTCCATGTGATAGAAAACAGCAAAAAAGCAGGAGTGGCAATTTTATTTGCACACAGAATAGACTTCAAGCCAAAACTGATAGAGATAGATAAAGATGAACACTATCTTCTAGTACAAGGAAAAATCCAAGAGAAAGAAAAAACAATCTAAAAATCTATGCACTGAATTCTAATGCACCCAACTATATAAAACAAACCTTAATGGACTTGAAAAACCAGATAAACTCCAATACAATAATAGTAGGGAACCTCAATACCCCACTGTCACAAAGAGACAGATCGACTGGACAAAAAGTCAATAAGGAAATCCTTCAGCTCAACCAGACTCTTCAGCAAATGGACTTAATAGATGCCTACAGAATATTTCACCCCACAAAGTCAGAATTTACATTCTTCTCAGCTGCTGATTGATCATTCTCCAAAATAGACCATGTGCTGGTGCATAGAACAGATTTAAGTAAAAGCAAAGGGGTTGAACTTATCCCTTGTATTTGTCGGACCATAGTGCCCTGAAATTGGAGCTGAATAGCAAAAGAAAGCCCAGGATCCTCACAAACATATGGAAACTGAACAACACTCTGCTGACCAACCAATGGGTCATAGAAGAAATTGAATAGTTCTTACAACTAAACGATAACCCCAATACAACATACAGAAATTTATGGGACACAATGAAAGCAGTTCTATGAGGAAAATTCATAGCAGTGAAGGCCTGCATCCAGAAAACGGAGCAAGCTCAAATAAATAATTTAACGCTGAACCTCAAGCGACTAGAAAGAAGGGAGCAAGACAAACCCAAAGCTCACACTAGGCAAGGAATTATAAGGATCAGGGCAGAAATTAACACAAGAGAAACCAAGAGAACGGTTCAAAAAAATCAATGAATCCAAAAGTTGGTTCTTTGAGAGGATAAACAAAATTGATAGACCCTTAGCCAACTTCATTAAACAAAGGAAGGAAAAGGCTCATATCTATGCTATTAGGAATGAGAATGGAGAAATTACTACCGACACAGAAGAAGTCCAGAGGATAATAAACACCTACTTTGAAAATTTATACTTTAATAAAACAGAAAACGTAGAAGAAGTAGATAGATTTCTAGACACATATGAACTCTCAAAGCTGAATTAAGAAGATATAAAATGTTAAATACCCCATTATCAATCTGTGAAATTGAAAATGTAATTAAAAACTTGCCAACAAAGAAAAGCCCTGGACCTGATGGTTTTACTGCGAATTCTATAAAACTTTTAAAGAAGAGTTAGTGCCTCTACATCTTAAACTCTTTAATGAAATTGAAAAAGAAGCAGTACTCCCAAACTCATTTTTGGAAGCAACCATTACCCTGATTCCAAAAGCAGAGAAAGACCCAAGCAAAAAAAAGAATTACAGGCCAATATCCCTAATGAACATCTATGCAAAAATCCTCAATAATATTCTGACAGACAGAATGTAGAGAATTACCAAAAAGATTATACACCCTGACCGTTGGATTCATCCCAGGATTCAAGGATGGTTCAATATATGTAAATCAATAAATGTTATACATTATATTAACAGACTCAAGGACAAAAACCATATGGTCATCTCAACTGATGCAGAAAATGTGTTTGACAAAATACAACAACCATTTCTGTTCAAAACCCTACAGAAGATTGGAATAGATGGTCTGTATCTCAAACTAATAAAAGTTATTTATGAGAAACCATCAGCCAGCATCATACTAATGGTCAAAAACTGAAACCTTTCACACTAAGATCAGGAACAAGACAAGGAGGCCCTCTCTCACCACTTCTGTTCAATATAGTTCTGGAAATATTAGCCACAGCAAATAGGCAAGAGAATGAAATAAAGGGAATAAAGATAGAAAAGGAAGAAGTTAAACTGTCATTATTTGCTGATGACATGATACTGTATGTAGAGGATCCTAAAAACTCAATTAAAAAACTGCTGGACCTAATTGCCAAATTTTATTGTGTAGCTGGATACAAGGCCAATGTTCAAAAATCAATAGCCTTCGTATACACAAATAGTAGACCCACTGATATAGAAATTGGGAAGTCAGCCCCTTTCACAATAGCACCCCAAAAAATAATATATCTGGGATTCAATCTAACAAAGGAGGTGAAAGACCTCTATGCTGAAAACTACAGCACTCTGAAAAAGGAGATAGAAGATGATATCAAAAAATGGAAAGACATACCTTGCTCCTGGGTAGGAAGAACCAATATCGTCAAAATGGCTATATTCCCGAAGTTACTATACAGATTCAATGCAGTCCTGATTGAAATCCCAACAGCATATTTCACAGATCTTGAGAAAAAACTCCAAACTTTCATCTGGAACCACAAAAGACCTAGAATAGCAAAAGAAATTCTAAGCAACAGGGACATGGTGGGGGGTATTATATCCCCAAACCTAAAACTATACTATAAAGCAACCGTGATAAAAACTGCATGGTACTGGCAAAGTAACAGAGCTGAGAATCAATGGAGTAGTTTAGAAGATCCAGAAACTACTCCAGATACACTGAGCCATCTCATCTTTGATAAAGGAGTCAAAAATCCTCCATGGAGGAAAGATAGCCTCTTTAACAAATGGTGCTGGAAAAACTGGGCTTTAACTTGCTAAAGACTAAAACTAGACCTAGCTCTTTCACTGTCTACCAAGCTAAAATCAAAGTAGATAAGAGACCTAAATATTAAATCACACACTCTGAACCTGCTGCAAAACAAGTTAGGTAAAACTCTCGAAGACATTGGCTTAGGGAAAGACTTCATGAACAAAACTTCTTTTTTTTTTTTTTTAGGTTTTTGGAGACAGGGTCTCGCTTTGTGGTTCAGGCTGGCCCTGAGCTCAGCCTCAAACTCACATCACAATCCTCCTGCCTCTGCCTCCCGAGTGCTGGGATTACAGGCGTGAGCCACCACGCCCGGCACTGTGGTATGTGGTACTGGTTGCTGCTGGGTGTGGGTCTCCACACCCAG
>PVIR01001847.1:12311-81738 GCA_004026965.1 Petromus typicus | reverse complement strand
TTCTATAGAACAGGAACTGGCAGAAGAAATCAACAAATGGGACCTCATTCTCTTAAAAAGCTTCTGCACAGCAAAGGAAACCACCAACAGCGCAAAAAGGCAACCAACAACGTGGGAAAAATCTTTACCAGCTGTTCCTCAGACAAAGGGCTACTATCTAGAATATATAAAGAGCTCAAAAAAATCAGCCCACCCAAATTTAATGACCCAATTAAAAAATGGGCATCTGAAATGAATAGATATTTTTCAGAGGAAGAAATAAGAGCAGCTAAGAAGCATACGAAGAAATGTTCAACATCATTAGTCATTCGAGAGATGCAGATGAAAACAACACTGAGATTTCATCTTACTCCACAAAGAATGGCTACCATGTCAGAATTAGCCAGGAGCAAATGTTGATGAGGCTGTGGAGAAAAGGGAACCCTTCTCCACTGCTGGTGGGACTGTAGACTCGTACAACCTCTATGGAGATCAGTGTGGAGATTCCTCAAAAAACTAGGATTGGAAGTCCCATTTGATGTAGCCGTTGCTCTGCTAGGCATTTACACAAAGGAATTAAAAGAGTCATTTCACAGCGACATATGTGCACCCATGTTTATAGTAGCCTAGTTTGTGATTGTTAAGTCTTGGGAACAACTCAAATGTGGTTCTTTTATAGTATGGAGTATTACTCTGCCAGTAAGAAATGGTAAGATTGAGTCATTCACATGCAAATGAATTATGTTGAGGACATCCTCATAAGTGAAATAAACAGGTCACAGATGTGCAAATATCATATCTTTTCTCTGATATGAAAATATGAAGTTGTAAATGAGTTGTAGTATGTATAGTTGATATTGCAAAGTAGAAAAAATTTAAAAGGAAAGAGTGTAAGGGTAAATAATGAGGAGAAAATGAATGTGGTAATAATAAAGAAAAAAGAAAACAAAGATTGTGTATATAGGGGGTGGGGGGATGCAGGGCAAGGAGAAAAGGGAAAAAATGCAAATCAAGTCATGTCATATTGTGGTACAAACTCTTAATATTGAATACAATTATGATGTGTATTCATAATGTACCAATAGAGATAATTTTAAAAAATAATAATAATAGTAAAGAAAATAAAAGGTAAAAAGGAAGGTAGACTTGTCCAATGTATGACATAGTCACATATAGAAATATCCCAGTGAAACACATTAATTTATAGTTAGCATATATCAATTTTAAAGTGGAATAAAAAGATAAGAAAGACTGTATGGAGTAGAGGAAAAAGGAACAGAACCTTCTATAGATATAATTTTAATCTATGTGAACTTGAACAAATGCTGCATAAAATCGATGGAAATCATAATTAAATTACAGAACTCAAAAGGAGGAAAATAAACAGCTATTGTTAATATACTATTGCTTTTCCTTCCAGTCTCTTTTCTACATGTATCATAACATATTTTGGTATTTATCGTCAAGATTATTGGAAACAATCATTGGAAGATCAGTATTTATTGTTCATTTTGTAGACAAGGAATGTAAAGACCAGAAAAGCAGTTATTACTCAGTCATACTGCTCATGAGGAACAGAGCCTAGTTTCCAGTCTGAGTAGCATTTGACAATAAAACCTTTTATTACGATACACTGTGAAGTTAATGGGTGGGAATAAAACTGTTAGGGGGAAGATCAATCCATTTTGATAGAGGCTTTATGATCCTGTCCCTGCTAATCCCAAGGAGCCAGAAACCTTTGTATAGTGTCAATGAGAAAAAACCATGTTCCTTATCTCTAAGGTGACCCCATGAAATGTATAAATTAAAATCTGCCTTCACAGCAGCAGCCATGCTACTTCATGGCTACAGCTAAAGGCAGGTAAGATTTCCTTTTTTTTTTTTTTTTTCTTTTGCACCTTCACTGAATCTTTCAGAGAAAATTTTCTCACCCATGCATTTCATTAGTTGTGTTACCTATACAACACTGTTTTATTTTATTCCATTTAAATGTACTCGTTTTGTCTTTTCAAAGAAAACAAGAAGGCAGGAAGAGAAACAGAAGGAAGGATGAGGAAGGGAGGGAGGGTAGGAGGAAGAGAAGTTTAGCAAGCCCCATGCAGTGGGGAAGGTTGATTAACATGCTCTCACAATTTTGCATATTAGTTTTGTCCATTGGCTTCTTTTTTATTATTATTCATTAAACATTTCTATTTGTGTCGAGCAATTGGGAATTGCTTGCATTTAACAGTTTAATGTCTGTGCAGTCAGTGATGTAGAGAAATTAATGTAAATGAAAATACATTGAGAATTTGACACAGTAGGAAACCATCTCAGCCTATATCCTGATCTAATTCACTGCCTAAGCCAGACAGCAGAACTCCAAACGCAGTATAATTTCTTCTTTGTAAGGTACAAAATACAGGTAACATTAATGGTCAAATTGAAGGATATTTCATAAGGAGAAAGAGCATCGCCTCTTGTGAGGTACTTGGGAAGCCAGTGTCCTCTCTATGGGTTCCGGCTGGGACATTCATCCTGAAGGCAATTTGGAGGCAGAGACAATAGGCAATAAAGCTAAATTGTTCCAAAGATGCCAGAGGGCTCTCCTCTGTGCCCTGGCAATGGAGCTGGTCCAAAGCCAAGGCTGTTCTGTCTACTCAGAGAGCAGTTCTCCTTCTTCCAAGGTCATTCTCATCCATAAGCAGGAAAAAGAATTGGATTGGAATGGAGATGAGATCCCTGAACCCTTTCTCATGGAAACTCTTCAGCCACTGCTTCTCACAATTCTCTTTCTGCCACATTCCCATTATTCATACATTCCAGGGTAATATGATTACACAGTCATAGAGGATTGGCTCATGCTGTATTAGGATTCACACTCTGGATAAAAACTGGTAGAGAACAGGCTGGGAAAAACTGGTAACTCTCGGCCAGGGATATAGCTCAGTGGTTCCGGCGCCTGTCTTGTAAGCGCAAGGGCCCGAGTTCAGTTCCCCGGTAACCATATACAATACTGGGCATGGAGACTCATTCCAGCAGCAAGCAGGACCACATACCACAGTGCCGGGCGTGGTGGCTCACACCTGTAATCCCAGCACTCAGGAGGCAGAGGCAGGAGGATTGCTGTGATGTGAGCTGGAGGCTGAGCTCAGGGCCAGCCTGAACCACAAAGCGAGACCCTGTCTCAAAAAAAAAAAAAAAAAAATTGGTAACTCTGAGTAACAGATGACTTTAAAAAGTATGTATTACATACACTCTTATCTAATATCCTGATTTTCTTCAATGGATATTTATCATTTTGTAATTAGAAAACACTTTATAGAAAGTGTCATTTTCTATCTGATGTGAATCACTTTTTCTCTACCCTAAATTTTTTTTTCTTTTTTTTTTTTGAGACAAGGTCTCGATTTGTAGTTCAAGCTGTCCCTGAGCTCAGCCTCCAATTCAGCAACCTGCCTGCCTCTGGCTCCTGAGTGCTGAGATTACAGGCGTGAGCCACCACACTTGGCACTGTGGTATGTGGTACTGATTGTTAGTGGGTGTGAATCACCTCACCCGGCATTGTTGTATGTGGTCACCAGAGATCAAACCCAGGACTTTGCATTTGCAAGGCAGGGAATGGAATCATTGAGTTATATCCCCAGTCCTCTACCCTAAATTCTTAAAGAGATTCAGATCAACTGGTTAGTTAAGACTTTCATCAAGATTTACTAAGCCCCTCCTGAGCTCTCTGTTAGTATTAGGGCCACACAGATAAATATGGCCTGCCCCTATTTCAAAGGGTTTTTGTGCCAAAACATAAACACATAATATTAATTTCTTCTAACTTGATATTTTTGCTGTATCTTAGATATTAACCATTTTTATACTGTTATTTCCACATGTATCAAATGGAGCTAATAATTGGTTTAAGGCTTCTTCATTAAAACACTTAGTATAGTTCTTAACTTAGAGTAAATCAATAGCTATTTGTTCAACTATGAAAGGTGTTGTGACAGAGTCGACTAAATAAATTAAAAATTAAATAATAAATGTCCAAGATAGAACAGTTCTTGATTAAAAGGAAGTGCCAAGAACACTTGAGCCTTGTTTGAAAGATATTGGAATTTTGTAAATGGACAATAAAAAAAGGCAGAGAGGCTAGTGAGCACCTTCCTCTCTTTGAAAATGACCTATCTAGTACTTTTATAAACAGTTACCTGTTTTCCAGATTCCCAGGAGACCCTTAAAAGCAGCGCCATCCACTTTGAGACTATTCCAATGTTGACACACCACCTGGTAAATATCCAGAAACATTTTGTAACTTGATTCCATAGGACAGAGAAACAATTGTTGCCACGCAATGAAGTTTGCTCCTTTGCTGGCCTTTAACCCCATGCAAGAACTTTCACAGAAACTCATCAGAATGCACTGAATGTCCTTAGGCCCATCGGTTAAAGGCTTGGCTCCAAGTTGATATTACTGAAAGGTGGTGAAACTTTGAGAAGGGGGCCCTAAAGAGAGATCCTCAGGCCACTGGGGCTACCCTCTAATGGCATGATGGTGTTAGACTCTTCCTCTTTCACTCTGTTTCTAGTTTGTCATATGAGTGATTTTGTTCCCTAACACACTCCTGCCATGATGTGTGGCCTTGCCATAGACCCAAAAGACTGAACCCTCAGGCCGGGGATTTAGCGCAGTGGTTCAGGCACCTGTCTTGCAAGCGCAAGGACCCAGGTTCGATCCTCGGTAACCACATACAGTACTGGGTGTGGAGATTCACACCCAGCAGCAATCAGTACCACATACCACAGTGCTGGGCATGGTGGCTCACACCTGTAATCCCAGCACTCGGGAGGCACAGGCAGGAGGATTGCTGCGATGTGAGTTTGAGGCTGAGCTCAAGGCCAGCCTGAACTACAAATCGAGATCCTGTCTCAAAAAACCTAAAAAAAAAAAAGACTGAACCCTCAAAACCACGAGACAAAAGAAATCTCTCTATGTAACTTGATCATCTCTATGTTGTTCTAGTTTCAGAAAGCTAATTTAACACATGGGCTTCCAAGTAAGTGGAAACATCACACAAACTTCTTGAAGCAGCAAAGCAATATTACTTCTGTCTACAGCTAGAAGCTAGCTTCTTATCTTTTCTTTTTTACTATTCTTCTTTGCCCTTTGTGCTATCTATCAGATACTCTTCTAGAGTAAAACAAATTTATTGGTTCTAGACATCTCAATGATCTTCAGGAAGAAAAAACTAAGAGATGAATGTTGTTTTATTTTGGACAAAATCACACTCGCTTTTCTTCAGAAACATTAGTCACTGGGCAAATAGCACAATTTGTGCTAACCTGATATGAACAACATAAATTGAATACTACGTTCAGGGAAGACAGCTGGAATTTTTGTGAGGAATCAACCACACCAAAGAAAGACTTGGAAGAGAAATTCCATGTCACAAGGAGAGGCACAGTGCATATTATCCTCATTCAACTAAGAATTAGGCTCACATAGCTTTTTTTTTTTTTTCCAAAATACATATTCAATATACCTAAACTTGCAGGTTTCTGATCTTCCCACTAAAAATATCAATTCTTTGGCAATAAAACATCACCAAACATCACTTTGGCCAACATTATGTCCTAGATTTCAGGAAATGTTGCTCTTCATTTTAGAATGTAACTATTACTCATATTCACTCACAATCAGAGTTCACAAGAAGTTTGTTTACAAACAAATACAGAAGTTCCCAAGAAAATTGTGATACACTGAGAATACTGTCCTGAGTGACCAATTGGCCACCATATCTCTCTAATGTGATGGGTTTATTCAATTCTAGTGATTGCTCATCATGTAGAGCGGGCAGTGTAGAAAGTGGTTTTCAGAAAAATAAGTAGCTTCCACTTGTGAATTTCTTTTCCTTAATGCCTAAGACCCAGTGGACCTTTCAGATGAATATATTCCATTTCTTTTCAACTCAACCAATTTACCATAGCCCTGAGCAGAGCCCATAAATCCACCTATAATTTATTAAAGACTTCCAGGGCACTATGTTTAGCCAGTTCATATGACAGCATGCTTTGTTAAAAAATGACCCAATGCTGAACACAAGAAAACACAAGGATTTAGAGTGACATACGATAGGTTGAGAGTGACAGGATTTAAATGTTTATGGACTGGAATCCCAAGTGCATCTTGGTGCTGACAGGGCAAATCGTTGTGCTTTTAGCTACAACTGAGAGGATGTGTCCCACGCACAGTTCCCAAGAGATAGTGGAACAAAATTTTATAAACAACTTTTTGCACACTCAAAGCATCCACAATTTCTAAGGTAAAAGTAAAAACAATAAACACTCAGATTTTCTGTACAATTGCAATCATCTAATTTTTGCTCCTCCCCCATCCACAAATCTTGTGTTCTTTTTTAAAAAAGTGCTGCATGAGCTCACTCTGGGGAACAATCATGCTGTACTGTGTTGTTTCTAATCTGTGGTTTTTTTTTGTTTTTTTTTTTACTGACAGCCAGCAGAGGAAAGAAGAATGATACCTAGAATTCCTTAAGGGGGCAGAAAAGGAAACATCAAAAATGCACAAGCGCACTACCCGCAGGTCTCACGCACAAGCGCACTACCCGCAGGTCTCACGCACAAGCGCACTACCCGCAGGTCTCACTCACAAGCGCACTACCCGCAGGTCTCACTCACAAGCGCACTACCCGCAGGTCTCACTCACAAGCGCACTACCCGCAGGTCTCACTCACAAGTGCACTACCCGCAGGTCTCACTCAGGCCTACAGATGAGTTGGAAGAGTGGCTGTGACGTTTGAACGTTTCCTCTCAACATGTATGTGATAAAAACTTAATTCTCATCATCCCATTGATGACTTTGTGTATTTGTGTCTTTTCTTTCTTGCTGAGACAAAATATGTGACACCCAAAGTTAAAAGAGAAAGGGTTTTTTGGCTTGTACTTTGTAGAGGTTTCAGTCCATAATGAGCTGGCTCTGAGGCTGAGATGGCAAACAGGCATTGAGAGGAGAAACAACATGGCCAGGTCCAGGGTAGAAAGGGTAACAAGAGAGAGGGAGAGTTTGACAGCATTTTTCTTCCTCTTTTCTCATATTCAGACTACAGGGATTAATGTGGGGCCAAACTCATCACTTGCATGGAGTGTTTCAGTAATGATACCCTTAAACCCAGCTCTGCATATTCCACATGCTCCTACCTCTGAAGAAGGCCCACCTCATCTGCATGAGGCTTTGAAGGGACATCTAAACACAAAGCATGACAGAGCCCCATTCCCAGTCTTTTGTCTTCTCACCATCACGTGAGGCCAAGCAAGAAAGTCTCCCCAGATGCTGACATCTTGACACTGGATTCCCTACCTTCCTCAACTGTGAGAAACATGTTTTTCTTTTTAAAATTCCTGATCTCTTCTAGAAGCATGAAATAGTCTAAGAGGGTGCCAAGGTAACAGAAAATAGAGCCATGATGTAGATAAAGTTGTGATTCTAGGTGATCACCTTACAATGCCAGATCAAGTGTGGAGTTGGGATATTTCTGTTGGTGGTAGCTGAACAAGGTTGCAACTGCCCTTAATGCTGCTGACCTGCCCACTGAAAAACAGTAAAGGTGGTAAACTTTTAAAACTCTGAGTTGCAGAAATGACTCAGAAGTTCTGGAGTTGAATTTCAGAATTTACTTATTTCTACTTGAAAGACTTACAAATTTGTTTTTAGGTTACACTGTAATAGAGCAATAATTGTTTTGTGCAGCAAAACACATAACTTCAAATATAACAATGGCACCCAGAATTTGGGCTCAAGATGTAAGATGTATGAGAGCCCCCTGATCACTTGCCATTGCCTGTTTTAAACTAGGATTGTTCTACTTATACTGGCATCACTAGAGACCACTAACACTCGATGTACAGCTGAAAGATATACATCACATGACTCTGTTGCTCTGAAAATGAGGCACAATCTTGACAGTGTGAAAAAAAAAAAACAAACAAAAAAAAAACCTCTTCTTAGTGCCAGTCTTTGGGAAGTTTGTATATCTGTATCGCTGCCCTCCAGTAGAACTTTGGGTTTCTCTGCAGGGCCAACTCATTACTGGACTACCTGAGTGAAAGTTGCCCAAGGCATCCAGTAGTGAAGCTGGCCCATCTCTCCTCATAATCTCACATCCAAGTGCTTGGAGAAAGCTTTGTTATTGTCCCCAAGTACACTGATCATGTTTCCAAAAACACTAACAGGATAGAGTAAAGCACAGCGTTGGTTGCTGAAGTAGCACTTCCCAAGGTCTGGGCAAGAGCTGGTGGCATTAGAGTGAGCAGAGGACGAAGGAAGGATATAACAAGTGTGAATGCCTGATAAGGTTTGTAAGCCCCACAAAACTGCAGCTGGGATTTAGTTATCTTAGCACGAGTAACAGTGCTCCATAGAGCTCTTTATTCCTCTTACTTTGATTTCTTTACACTACATGATTCCTGCATATCTAATCACCAAACTCTAAAACTCCACATGGATACTCAGCCACTGTGGCTCAACCACAACCACAGATATTCCCTCCAAAGAGTATTTCTAATGTTTATAGGTAAAGAACAAATGCTTCAATTACTTCCTAATAATTCTTACAGAATTACATGCTAGCATCTTCCCTGGAGCTGCCCTGGTTTCTTTTGTTGTTTTATTTGTGACTCACTTTGGAGCCCAGGCTGGCCTTGAACTAGCTACAATCCTCCTGCTTCTGCCTCCTAAGTGCTAGGAATACAGCCATGTGACACTGCACCCAGCTGGATCACCACTCATTAAAAAGGAAGTAAGTAACTCATAGGGGTGCCAAATACCAGGTAATGGTATATTTGTGTTTTAAGCTTTGCAATGAAATGCAACGCATTACACATGTGTTCTTACTGTGGTTATGCATTATTGGTGTTGATGTGATAACATCAGTATTCCAAGACTTTAATAAGTGTAGGACTTGGTAAATTCCTTTAATTCAAGACATTGTGAGGTTAATAGCATTATTTTCAGTTTAGAGATGAGGAAATCAGAGCTGATAATATTTAGTAACTTGATAAGGATCACATTGTTAAGAAGTGCTAGAGTGTGGTTCAAACTAAGATCTGTGTGTCTGTTAGGTCTCTGAAAAAGAAAATACCCCACCTCCTATTCTTAATCACCATGGTTTAATAGAGCTATATTTTAGCTGACCCAATAAAGCTATATGGGTTTTACACTCTCACTTTGAATGCTTCCCTCAAGAGGTATCAAGACAAAGCTGAATATTAGAAAAAGCACAAATTTTATCCTTTAGGCAAAATAGATGCAAAAACTTGTGGGAAACTTGCATAATATTCACTGTGACAGGTGGTAGCCTATCTAACCCATCAGGAGAGAAAATGAAAATGGTGTTCCTAAATAATAAGTGAATTCTCATGTTTTCAACTTAGGCCTTGGAATCCTCCTTCAAATAACTGTTATTGGTACAGAGTAGAGGATACATAGTGACAGGAGAAGTGCCTGACCTGGATTCAAATTTAAATTCTACTGAGATCAAGTTTCTTGCCTCACTACACCTTAGATTTCTCACTCATAAAATGACATTATAATAATATAAAAGTATAAACTCTTCTTAATTTTAGCCATTTGAATAAGCACATTATTGTGGTTTCAAATGTTGAATATGTTTATTTTCGATTAGTGCATCATCTTTGGCAAATTGTTCTAATCTTACTCATATTTTAAAAATCAGATTGTTGTTTTTCTTAGCATTGAGTTTTGAGAGTTTTAAAAGTAAATTCTGGGTATTACCAAGTGTTGGTGATGATAAAGAACCAGAACTCTCAAATGTTGTCCATGGGGATAGAAAACTGTACAAGTGTTTTGGAAAACTTGACAGTCAATGAAAAAGTAAAACATCTACCCACAGGCTAGCCAGGCCTTTTTCCTCCAAGGTTTTACTCAGGAGAAATGAACATAAATGTCCAAAATAAACCACTTGCACATAAATATTCATAGAAAGTTTATTAATAATAGCCTCAAACTGGAGATAACCCTAAGGTTATCAACAGCTAAGTGAATAAGCAAACTGTAGCCATGCAATGGAATATTATCACCCACAAAGGGCTATAAGATACTGGTAACTACTACAGCATAGATAAGTCTCAAAATCATATACTGATTGAAAAAAGAAAATTTTATTATCCCATTTATATCAACTTGTAGCAACTGTGACAACAGATCAGTTGTTGCCTGGGGACAAGAAAAGGACACAGGACTGAGAGAGAGAGGAAGGAAAGAGAGAAAAAGCAAGTCAGCGGAGATGATAGATATTTTCATTTTCTTTATCATGGTGATAGTTTCCTGGTGTGCATAGATATATGTCAAAATATACCAGATTATATACTTTAAACATGTGTATTTATCATCTGTCAATCACCTTTAAAGTCTTCAATTTTATTGCCTCCAAACATTTCCTCTCCCCTATAATTTCTCTTGATACAGAAAAGTCCCCAGCAATTCGGTTTGCAATACATGGCCCTGTCTGACTTCTCTTCCAAGATGACTAATTGATATCAGGCAACTAAAGGTGAGAAACAAAGAGACCAATGTCCTATGAAAAGGTCCATTATGTTCTGATTCTGAAGTCCCTAGGATTCTGTGCTCTGGCCCATCCAAAAGCTGGTTGTTTTAACTATAGATTTCAATATCTGAGTCTTCATCAATAAATTCTAACCAGAACTGGTTAATATTGTCTGAAACCTGTGGAAAATATGAAATTATATTTAATTCATTCCATTATTATTTCTTTATTCACTGTTAATGCTTTCTGTCACAAATGGCTATGTTCCTACTTTTAAACAAAGTTCAGCCAGGTCAATGGATCATTCATCCAGGCCTTCATTGGATAACTTTTTATGCGATGGTGCATTATGGGACAGGCACTGTACCTAACATTTTCACATTTTATTCAAATGACAGGAAAGCCTGTATGGCAGTCTCATGTTGATGGTTGAGAAAGATTTGACTCAGGGGTTTGGTTAAATGCTTACAGACAAAACATTCCTAGTAGATAGAAGGTGGAAGATGTAAGCCCAGAGCTAACTCTAGAAGCCACACTTCTCAGTTATCCACATTCCACTCCTGGGTAGTATGAAGCCCTTACTGGGCCCAGTGAGTTCCCAGTGTGCAGTCCCTGTGGATTCCGATTTGGGACCTCAGATCCCAAGGTGTTGCTTCGGTTCTGCCTTATGGTTAACCAGGGCATCTACTGACACAACTCAAGGCCATGTCCCTAGAGAAATATGTCTTGCGAAAGAGTGAACTATCTGTTTTGGAAGCAGGGACCATCAGTGTGTTATTATCTGTTACCTAGTAACGACTCTGTTTTGAGCGATGAAAGAGCAGCACAATCCTGAAAACAAAAATGGTCAGTGTCAACTTTAGGAAATGCTCAAGCAATGGCGCTGGCCACAAGTCAGAGATAATTGGGCTGTGGTGTCTTCCTGACCGTGCGTGGGAACCACGGTACTAATGCAAGGCTCAGGTTTGAAGCAGCACCTGCCCACTGATGCCCCGCAAACAACTCCAGGTGAGCGGCTTGAGGTTAAAGAGGCCTTACGGAACATTCTTTTCTTCAGGGAAATGTCTCCAGAGCAGGAGGTTTTCATAAGCCATTGTAGAGATTTCAGGAGAGTGCAGGGTGTTACTCTTGAACTGAAAATGAAAGAAAGGAAGAAACCCATGGGTCTTTACCTACATATTCCTCCTTGTGATCTAATTATAGAGATAGGAGCTTTGTCTAAAACTCATGTGCACTGAAAATCATCAGTGTTCTTTGTAAGAGGAAAAAATCAAAGCAACCATTAAATAACCTGGTAATGGTAACGAAAAAGCACATATTTCTACATGATAAAATTATGTATACATCAAAGTATTTCCAAACACTAAACCACAAGGATATTCATGATTTGCCAAATAATAAAAACAAGGTACAAAAATAATTAAGCAGTCTAATCCCAAAATGTATGTGGTATATGCATGTTGGCCCTGCACACTCCTAAATATTAAAGGCAGTGATAGACGTGTACAGGGAAAATGTTCTCCCTCTTACTTTATATTTTATCAATTAATAAAACATATATATATATGTTATATATATATATATAAAGGTAATATGCTGTCCTAGATTAGATGCTAGAAGGGAAAAAAGACACATAAGTGGAAAAACTTTTAAAATCTGAAAGTCTATAGTTTAGTCAATAGCAACATACCAGTATTAAGATCTTACTTTTAACATACTATCACTGTGTAGGATGTGAATATTAAAAAAGGCTGAGTGAAAAATATACAGGGACTCTACTCTGTTACTGCAGTGTTTCTCTAAGTATAAAATTCATTTGTGAAATAAAATAATTTTAAAATGCATACGTGGCAAGCCACAGATGGAATCATAGAAGAAATGCTTTTCTTCATTATTTGTTAGGGCTGCAATAACAATGCACTTGAGCTGTTTTATTTCCTCGATGTATTTTATTCTTAGATCTCCCTATGCTCTAGAGCTCTCTGGGACTTCATTGCTGTCTCCCAAATAGCATGTGACCCGCGGCTGGGCTAAGGGTATACAAACAAGACTGACAGCTCATTGATTGCTTGACTTGTATTGAAAAAGGAGACACTCACAGACATCAAAAGGTCATTATTATGTTCCTTTTCTCTTTTCAAAAGTTCACAAATAATTTCCATGTACATTTTAGATGAATGATAGGAAATATCAACAAGTTAATTCATTTGTGCAACATGAAATCAGTTTTAGGCCCAACATGTTCAATATTTGCTTTTCATATGAATCAGTTTATATGAGCATTTTTATGTCATTTGAGAGAGCTAATGATGCAATTTCTAACAAGGATCGGTGCAGGCTTCACCACAGTGAGTATTTCCGTAGGTCCTTTCCCGTGATGTTGCCCTTTTGTACTCTCCACTGTGAACACTTACTTCTCCTTCTAAAGTTATGCAAGCAACACAATTCTCCCCAGAGGTTGAAACCAAGTGTTGAAACATCAGTTTAAAAAAATCTTACATTTCAGTATAGTTAGTTGTCTGACTGGTTGTGAAGAACATGATAAGCAATTCATGACTACCAAAAAAAGAAAGGGGAAAAACACTGAAATTCATAATTGGTTTCACTTTTGCCTTGTAATATAAATTAGAATAGATTCGGGGGTTTTATAATGTATTTTTATTGTCCATATGGATGCTACTCTGCTCCTTCTTTTCAAAATAATGTTACATGGGCTGGGGATTTAGCTCAGTGGTTCCAACGTCTGTCTTGAAAGCGCAAGGACCCAGGTTTGATCCCTGGTAACCACATACAATACCGGACATGGAGACTCACCCCAGCAGCAACCAGTACCACATACCACAATGCCAGGTGTGGTGGCTCATGCCTGTAATCCCAGCACTCGGGAGGCAGAGGCAGGAGGATTGCTGTGATATGAGTTTGAGGCTGAGCTCAAGGTCAGCCTGAACTACAAAGCAAAACCCTGTCTCAAACCACCCCCCCAAAAAAAAATTAGAATAGATTCCCCATGATCCTGATAAAGCCATGCATGCACTTACACCCCACTAGGACTTCCTGAGTGGGAGGAAGGAGGGGTGGTGACATCAGACACTGGATGATGTAATATCTCTGTGCTCAGGGAGCAGAGGCAAGCTGAACGCACACCTCTGTGAGTCACCAGCTTGGAACAGGAGTCTGTTCAATCACACAGCATAAGAAGTTGACATGAAAGCAATGCAACCCATGTCTGTATGGATACCTATTAGGTTCTGGCCACACTCATGTAAAACAGTATGTATTATACTCTAAAATTCAACAAATCCATACTATAAATAAAGAGCAAAATAAAAGATACATAACAAGAAGTAGGGGGACAGATCTTTCTCAGATGGGAAGATGATCAAAAGATGGAGGGACAGTGGCTGGGGATTTAGCTCAGCAGTTCTAGCGTCTGCCTTGTAAGTACAAGGTCCCAAATTCGATCCAGGTAACCAAATACCACAATGCCGGGCGTGGTAACTCAAGGCCAACAGCAATCAGTTCCACATACCCATTGCTGAGTGTGGTGGCTCACACGTGTAATCCCAGCACTCAGGAGGAAGAGGCAGGAGGACTGCTATGAGTGTGAGTCTAGCCTGGGCTACAAAAGCAAGACCCAGTCTGTAAAAAAAAAAAAAAGTTTAAAAACTGAAGAGCAATTTTTTTTTCCAAATGCAATTTTAACAATTTATTCCAGCATCTGGAAATGATTCTGAGTGTTAACCATGTGCCAGGAAGTGCACTGGTACTATAATCAATAAAACTCACTTTGTATCTATGCATAAGACATTACGTACAGACAGACAATAAGTCAGGTGAACACTAAAAACTAATAACAAAGAGTACAAAGTACATGAAGTAGACGGGATACCGGAGAGAAGGGAACCTACTGGCTAAGGCAAGCAGGCAAGGATTCTTTGGGGCAGTTACATCTAACGGAGAGACCCAGTATTTACCTAAGCAGACAGCTTTTGCTTAACTTCCATGCTATCCTTGTAGTTATGTGTGTTTCTGATCCATCATGGAGACATTCAGAACTGTCAAGGAGATTTCACTAAAATTCAGAGATGTGTGACACAGAAGTGAAAGGTCGCATCACCAACATTATATCACTGCGTAGCAGACAGCCATCACCTATATATCAAAAATGGAGCCGAAGGCAGCAATTTCTTCCACACTTTTCCATGACTCCAGCACCCCCTCACAGAAGCCTGCGAGGGCTGGGATCATTGCCACATCCCACGTAGTATCCACCATGAACATAAATCAAGGATTCACATTTGGAATTTATGTTTTAGCACTTAGACAATGCCTTGGTACTTATTTTAAATAAATAAATCATATCAAAATTCTGTACATAAAATATTAGAAATGTCATAAGACCTGTAATTTATTTAAAAATGTCTAGCATTTTTTTTAATCTTCATTAATTTCACGTGTTTAGGAAGAAAAATGGCTTGCTGGCTCATCCTGCTCTTATTTTTATTCCTTCACTTAGGAGATTATATCTCAACTCCAGAATCATTTTTAATAATGAGATATGTGATTTTTTTAACTGTGGATTTTTTTCAAAGAATAGACATGATTAAGATTAATTCATGCGGTTCAGGATATATTCGAATAATGGATTAGTCTGTACAGCAGTTTGATTCATGTCTGATAGTCAAGGTTTTATATTTTAAGTTCATCCTCATATACAGAAATTTACTCTCATTTATTGAAAAGCCTGAAAAGTCTGGCAATGTGGAAGCAAACGTGGACTGAACCCGGTCAAGGAGCTCATACCAATCACCCAGCTTACAAATTGTGCACATTCACAGGGAGGACTAGAATACAACAGTCTAACACGCTAAGTCAAAAAAAAAGTGCTGTGAACTACACAGAGGTTCTTTCCAAGGCAGAGCGAATGCCCGAATAAACAGCCAGACTAGATACAAAGTCCGAAAGGGAAAGGGAAAGCTGGAGCAGCACACAGAGGAGTCGAAGGGACAGTTTGCTGTTCCAGAAAACAGCTCTCTATATTCAATTTCAAGTCAGAGACAGATTCTCCATCTTTTGATTGATTTTATTGGTACATTTTACACACGCGTAATGATCACATTCAACACTGAGAATTTGTACCTATATATGACACATTTTGATTATCATTTTTCCCATTCTCCTGGCCTCCCTACATCCCCAACCACCATCTATATGAGCTTTGTTTCCTTTTTTTTTTACAAATTTTCTCTGTCCCTTCTTTACTTTCCCCTACCTGCCCTTTCCCTTTTCCCTTTGAATATTTTCTTCCTATTTTATAGTACCTATCATACATTTTTTTTTCCAGAACTAAAAAAAAAAACACGTTATTGAGGGCAAGAGGAGGCAAATAATATAAAAATCAAAAGCTTATCTAGCATTTAGTTAACTTTCATTTCTCTGCTTGTCCAATGAGAGCGGGATGTTACCTGCACACTTTCTAAGGGTCCTGATCTGCCCGTGCATCTTTATTCAAGGGAAAACTGAGCGGCAGATTTCTTCAGCGGCCCTTTGCGAGAGCTCTCACCAGGGCAGGGAAATGTGCAGGTCTGCCTACTTCTTTCCCTTCTGCTTCATGTGTACTACAAAATAATCACTGCACGCGATGGTGAGGCCCGCGATGAGTGAGAAGAAGCTCTGGAAGCCCACTTTGCCATCTCGACACTAGTCCAGGTCCTTCATGATTTTGTCCATAGCCAGAGGGTCTTTCTGATTCTCCAAAAATCCAGGGAACTCCTTTTCCATGAGTACTCAGGTCCTCCTTCGTTAAGTAGCCTTTGTCCCCAGCAAATCTGTGAAATGTAAACATCATGGTTTCCATGGCGTGTTCCATTGGAGATGGCATTTTGGTGAGGTCTGGCGGAATCTGGGCGCGGCGCTGCGGACGGCGAGGCGGGCCCTATCATACATTTTAGAATTAATGTACACCTTTAGTTTCTCTTATAGAGAAATGATATGGTATTTACACATTGATGTCACTTATGAGCATGTCCTCAAGGTACATCCATTTAAGAATAAATGACTCAAATTTATCATTCTTTATGGCTGAGTAATACTCCACATTTTCTTTATTCAGTCTCTAACTGATGGGCATTTGGCCTTTTTCCAAGATTTAGCTATTACACTCTGAGTGGCTGTGAACATGGGTGCACATGTGTCACTGTGGTATGATTCTTTTAATTCTTTCATATATATACCTCGCAGGGGAACGATAGGGTAAAATGGGATCTCTATTCCTTTTTTTTTTTTTTTTTTTTTTGGTGACAAGGTCTCTGTGGTTCAGGCTGGCCCTGAGCTCAGCCTCCAACTCACATCACAGTAATCCTCCTGCCTCTGCCTCCCGAGTGCTGGGATTACAGGCGTGAGCCACCATGCCCGGCACTGTGGGATGTGGTACTGATTGCTGCTGGGGTGAGTCTCCACGCCCAGTATTGTATGTGGTTACCGGGGATCGAACCCGGGCCCTTGCGCTTGCAAGACAGGTGCCAGTACCACTGAGCTAAATCCCTGGCCCCCATACTCCTAATTTTTTTTAAGGAGTCTCTACACTGATCTCCACAACAGTTTCACCAGTCTACAGTCTGCCTTCCCACCAACAGTGGAGAAGGGTTCCATTCTCCTCACAGCCCCACCAGCATTTGTTGTTAGTTTCTTTCGTGACAGCAGCCATTCTTTCTGAAGTGACATGGAATCTCCGTGTTGTTTTCATCTGCATCTCTCACAGATTCTCAATTTTAAGAATCAATTGGTTCATATTTTCTATCTAGAAAGTCTGGGGGGCATCAGGTTTGTGACTGACCTTGGAAATAATTAATTACCTTTTTCATTAGTCTTTGAACGATTTTTCTTCTCCATGATTGATGTGCACATATATGTGTGCATATATGTGTAATACATATCAGATGCTGAAGAAAAACTCAGGTAAAGCACATAATGGATCTACTCCCCTGGATTTTAGAATGGACAGCATCCCATAACAGGACATTTCAATATTTTAATATTTACACAACAATTGTATTAAATGACAATGTTGAAGTTCAAGCCATGATTTGTTACAAAATTAAAAACAAACCATGAAAGGACCACAGATATAGCTCAGTGGTTCCGGCGCCTGTCTTGCAAGCGCAAGGACCCGGGTTTGATCCCCGGTAACCACATAACAATATTGGGTGTGGAGACTCACCCCAGCAGCAACCAGTACGACATACCACAGTGCCGGGCGTGGTGGCTCACGCCTGTAATCCCAGCACTCGGGAGGCAGAGGCAGGAGGATTGCTGTGATGTGAGTTGGAGGCTGAGCTCAGGGCCAGCCTGAACTATAAAGAGAGACCTTGTCTCAAAAACAAACAAACAACAACAACAAAAAAAAAAAAACATGAAAGAAAGTTTTGAAGATGCAAATAGAAATTAGTTTAATAGTACCTCAGGCACATGTTTATCATTCCCATCCAATGTTAACTAAATTTAACAAAACAGAGGTAAGAGGAAAAACTCAAACAAGCTTAGCAATTTAGGCATTTGATCTAGAAACAGCTCAGGATCTTCAGTTCCTGCACAAGGAAACTTATTAGAGAATATGGCTAGTCTAATGCACTGCTCTTTCTAGCCTAGATTTTTCCACTTCTAAAAAATACAGAAAAAGAACATTTATAAGGGTCTTTAAAACTACTGCAGTTCTTTGTATAAACTCAACCTAAAAGACCACTCACTTTTTAGTTTCATTTTTCTTATTGTTCAAAATATAAAGAAAGTGCTGTCCTCTGTTCTCTATTACTATAGTTTGCCAATACTGCATCACATACATTACTCCTCTACACATCACCTGCACTCAGTCTACACACATTATAGAACCATCAAAAGAACAGTAAGAACCAAGTAGCAAAAGAAACAATGCTCCAAACAGTGTCACTTAAAATTTATACATATTTTAAAAAGAAAAAGAACCACTCGCTGTGTTCAAAGAGGCATATCTGGGGACAGTTAGGAAAAAACAACACAATAACAAGGATTCTCAATAATAGCTACTAAATTGAAAAGCCTTTTCTTAAAAGAAATAAAGAAAAATGATTAATAGTCAAGCTAAAATTGAGCCAAGATCAAGGGACCAAAACAAATTTTAATCACAGACATAGAATGAACTAGTTAATTGAATGCTGAAATTTACTCCCATTTCCAAGGGTTCATTTTCTATAACTGACCTTCCAGTGACGTTACCTACACCATACCCTGATAACAGATAAAACACACGAACAGCCAGAAGTTAAAGGAATCAAGAATGTCTCTGTAATCCTTCAGCTCAAAGTCACAATTCAAAGTCTCTACTACAGAGCCTCTCTGATGAAATAAAAGAGAATATCTGATACTTGCATTTAATCCCAAAAAAAAGGTTACAGCACTTCACAGCTCTCCTCTCTCCGAAGTTGTCCTCAGGAACCACCTTGGTCCATGTTCCTATCAACACCATCTCAGGACTATCTCTGGCATGTATTTGAAAAGTGGAAGGAGCCTGAATTCAGCATTTCCAGTTTTACAATCGGTAGAAAACATTGCTGTGGGACCGTCTGTCTTCTTGCCTCTTCACCCTAGGACCTTCCCAATAGGGTGTGAAGAATCTACAGGTTGAACAGTCAGGCAAACCAGGATACAGGCAATCTGACTTTGCTCAGCGATCTCAACAGAAAGCCATATGCTATGTACTTTCCTGGACCCAGCAAGAAAGGAAAACTGCTCTACCTCTCTTAACTCGCAGATAATCCTGGGATTTCACATGGCAGACGTTCCTCTGATCTGTTTGGTGGGACACAGGGTATCTGCAGCTATGAAGAGTGCCCTCAACACCACATGACATGCAAGCAGGAATGTGTTAGTGGGAGATGGAAGGAGCTCTATCCCCCTGCTGTGTCATAGCTCCCTCTCTGTGTGCAGGAAACCACCTCAGTGGTACCAAAATTATTAGACGTTTAAAAATGGCCTTCCACATTGATACTCCAAAAGAAGGAACTTCATTTAAACTACCCCAAAATCAGGGTATACAGGCAAAAAGACCGGTGAGTGTCTCAGCCATGATGGTAAAGACAGCAACACACAACCTGTAAACCAGAACACTCAGTGTCTAAGTGAGGAATTTTTCCCTTAATTCTTCCTCTTTCAAATTCAGGTTTTCCTTGTGTTTCCAATAACTTTCAAGAAAAAGTATTTCAACAATGCCTGGTTTTGGGGATTTTGTTTTGGTTGTTTGTTTTGAGACAGGATCTTACCATGTATTACACTAACTCTCCTGCCTCAGCCTCCTAAGTGCTGGGATTACAAACATGCACCACCATACTCCTGCAGTTCCTAGTTTTATACCAAGGTTGAAGTGGCAAAAAGGAAATTGGTTAATATTATGATCTCAGCAGAAATCCAGTCTAGGCACCAACACAAATGGGCTAATGAGCACTTAAAGAAGCTGCACATGTAAGAGGCTCTCTAGAAGGAAAAGGCTTATGATCTTGTAAAGTGTTCTGAGAAGGGTGCTAAATTTAACCACAAACAGAAATATACCACACTTAGCTAATATTCTTCTGTAGACATTGAGTCACAATTGTATTAGGTCCTTCATATGTAACCACTAATTAAAAGAAACACAGTAGGTAAAGAAATATGTTAATGATATATTTTAAAAAATCACTTGCCGAATGTTGGGACAGTGTGTAGAACCCATTTTCTCTAATGAATTGATGACACTGAAGTGTGTGTGTGTGTGTGTGTGTGTGTGTGTGAGAGAGAGAGAGAGAGAGAGAGAGAGAGTTTCAGGACTCAAATGACCTGACATTCATGTAAGATGACCTCAGCCTGTCTACTAAACACAATGCAAAAATTAGGTCCAGAAAGCAGAAGGCTCTGGGAACCAAGCACAGTTCTCTGTAAAGCTACAACTAGAACTCGGGTTTATAAGCCCTGAGTACAGGGCTCTTCTTATACCTCAGGAAACTAGCTCCATGTGTGTGTCCCATCATCATCCCGAGCTTTTACTGATTCTTGATAAACATATGTAGCTTCCCACAACTTAAAGCATCCACATAAAACATAAGCACATATTGTTTTGGTTAATATTGTTCACTTCAAAAGCTTCCTACTGACTTCAAGTTATTTCATTGCATTTCACAAAACAGAATGCTGCAGACTGCACATGTGCTCAGCAAATATTCCATCAGCACCTACTATGTGTCCGACACATAAAGACCCACAGAAGAGACCCTGTCATCAAGAAGCCCGTCTGGCACATTGAGGAAGATGAGCATGCACACAAATCAGAGTATCCTGTCAACACACTTTGTCTACGGGCCATGGAATTAAGAGAATAGAACTCATGGACCTGAGAGAGGAGGGAGGGAAGAGCGCAGAGTCTGGGGAAGCACAGGTGACCGACAGTCAGGAACAAGGTGGCCAGTTCCAAGCCTACAGGCCTGTTAAAGTGACATCAGTGAGGTCTGAAATGAAATGACCAGAAAACAGTTTAGGATAAAACCATATTAAGATACAAAGTGGGTGGGGTTTGTGGAGCTGAAAATTCTAATCAGGCAAACTGGCAGCAAAGTCACAAAGAAGAAACCAACCTCTTTTAAATTGTAAATAAGGAATTTTGAAAAGGGACAAGATATGTATTCATTGTCTGTGAGCTCTAACTATAATCACTATAATAATAATGACTATTAAAAATAAGTCAACTGCCAGGAGTGGTGGTAATCCTAGGTACTGAGGAGGCTGAAGCCAGAAGATCACAAGTTTGAGGCCAGCTCAGGCAATTTAGTAAGACTATATGTCAAAATAGAAAAAATCTGTAAAGGACTGGGGATGTAACTCAGTAGAAGAGTACTCGTCTAAAATATGCAAAGCCCTCATGTTCAATCTCAATGCTACAATAAATTTTTAAAAATAGATAAAAATAAGTAATCATGGAGCTGGGGATTTAGCTCAGTGCCTGCCTTGCAAGTGCAAGGACCCTGGTTCATCCCCGTACAACAATGCCAAGCATGGAGACTCACACCCACCAGCAATCACATCTATATACCACAGTGCCAGGCGTGGTGTGGCTCAGGCCTGTAATCCCAGCACTTGGGAGGCAGATGCAGGAGGATTGCTGTGAGTTTCAGGCTGAGCTCAGGGCCACCTGAACTAAAAAAGGAGAACTTGTCTCAAAAAAAAAAAAAAAGAGTAATCATGGGGCTCGGGATTTAGCTCAGTGGCGCAGTGCCCGCCTCATAAGCTCAAGGTCCTGAGTTCAATCCCCAGAACCACAGAAATAATAAAATAAAATAAAAACACCATCATCATAAGCAGTCTCCAAAATCAGTGTGTGGTGTGTATGAATTCCATAGCTGCTACCAAAAACCTATTTGGGGGTGCTGGTCTTAAGAGTGAGAGGACTGATCCTGGCTTTCTGACCAAGGCCCCCTCCTTTTTTGTTGGAATCTCACCTTTTCACTAGCTTCTTCCTCCACCCCTTACATTAGAGATCAGTTGTGCTATTTAGATTTGAAATTCCAACTAAACATACTTGGCTTCCATAGAGTGGCCACTTGGGTTCCGTGCGGTCTCCAACAAATGACCCTTCAAGACTCTCCTCCCAAAGAACAAATCATATGGGCATATTCTTACAAGAGGAAACTATTAACACCTCTTCGACTGAAATCTCTGAGGGAATTGTAGGAGAAGCTGCAGGAAACACTGTCTGTCACACACAAAGGTCCCTGTGGAAACGGATTTCTTAGAACCCCAAAGAACAGGAAGCTAAAATTATGGAGGACCTACTATGACCCAGAGGCTACACTAAAGACCTGTTCTTTCCTTCAGTTTTATTCTTTTAGGTATCTCGTGTGCATATTACATAATTCTAGTGAACATGAATTTGGAAATGGTTAGAGCAAAGAGATCATTCAAGTTAGAATTACAGAAAACCTACCCCTTTAATTCCCAGTCACATGCCTTTCCTGAAAGCACCTATGCTTAAGGGTACACGTGGACATGAGAAACATTTCTTAAAATACATGGTAGGTATGAAAAATCCTAAAAACTCTGGTGAGTTGTACCTTATAAACACATTCTTGCGTTCAAAATTAGACAACAGACAAAGTGGGTGCTGGCAAGATGAGCCCAGGAGGAAGAGAAGACTGCGCTACGAGGACTGAACTCACCACCTGGCACATTCTCCTGGGAGAGCCCAGCCGCCCGGCCACTAATTGACATTCTTCTCGGCTGCACACTTGCCTGTGTCTATTAGACTCTTAAAATATTAATCAGGTCTTGGTATCTGTCACTATTAATTTTGGAAAGGAATAAGGACATGCCAAGCCATAGTATTGATAAATTTGCAGAATATGTTAATCCTAACACTCATTATTCAGCTAAATTAGTATTTTGTTCAGATGGTTTTTCTCCACTAATCATTTTTTATATTTCACAATTTTTCATCTCCAACAAAGCAGTTTGAAATCTACTTGCATATGGGCTTTTATAATGTTTTTACAACAATAATTTATTCAACAATTGTGACAGCCCATCACATAATGTCAAAATTTTGTGATAAATATATACAATTAAGCTAAGAAGTGAGATTATTAAAGCTGGAATAAAAATAATATTTTCCTGGTTTTATTTTTTTAATTTATGTTAGTGGTCAGTCATCAGTTGGTGGGTTTTGTTATGGTCAAGCCAGTACATTCCAAGGCCCTCCCTTACACCATGAGCGTGTGTAGAAAGGTTCCCCTTCTGGCTCCATAACTGAGCATTTAGAAATTAGCAGCTTTCTAGTAACAAAACCTACAGGTCAGAGAGAACTAAACTATCTTCCAAAGTCAAAACCAAGACAGGCAGTTTGATGAAGGTGGAGGGTCCTGAGTTTAGAATGAAAAAGCTAAAGCCTAAAGTTAAATAATTTCTCAAGAACATGTAGCAAGAACTGACACACATGAAGATCTAATCTCCTCTAATTCCAGAACCTTGACATACATGTGACTAATTTAGATTTGGAGTGTGTATCTAACAAAGGCAAACTCAGATATGACCCTCCCTTAAAGTGTTAAGATTGAAATACAATGAAAAAGGCAACTAATGAGTATTTTTGTCACCTAAAAGCTTCAACACAAGTTTTAGACAGGAGAAAAGAACAACAGATGAAGTCTGTGGAAGGTGATCACAAATTTCCACAGGTCGGTGATTCCCTACACTGTGTCAGAGTCTTTTTATTCTCCTCAGACCATTTCCCAAGATTGAGACCTGATACTTACAAAACAGGATGGCAGTAACAAAATGTATAAGCTACAGTCTTAAATTAGAAAGGTGTGTTCTTCACACACAATCACATACAGTACCAGGCCTGGGGAAATACCTGAGATGAACCAATGCTGAGGCCAGACTTCAGAGAGCTGTTACCACCGGCTGTCACGACCCAGCCCTCCAAGAAGAGGCCTCTGAAGAAAGGTGAGTGACCTGGGTACAAACAACATAATCTGGCCAATTGCCTTATCATCTCAGTGTTTATGATACATTTCTTAATGTAGCTTCAAGTAAAATCAGAAATGCTTTCAATTTGGATGATGAAATTGCCTCAGTTGCAGTTCACCTAACTGCCTACCAGAACTCAAATACGAATACATCTTTTTTTTTTCTTTAACATGGCCAGCACAGTCTGCATGGCCCAGACTACAAAATGACAAAATAATAACAAAAAGCTTTTTTGACTGTTATTCGTAGACTACAACTAAAATGCAAAAACAAAATGGAAAAACCATTGGGTGAGGCATTTTCAACTTTCAATATTGTATGATTCATGTTTAAATTTATCATCTAGATCTCATCTCACGACCTTGGAAAAGTGCAATATTTCAACTATAAAATGGATATCCCAGCCCATCTCCCCAAAGCATTCACTGATGAATTCTGGGAAGGGAAACATTATACAAAATAGAAGACTCCAGAAACAGAATGTTGGAATTAACCCATCATTTTCCACCAACTCCTTTGCTTTCTACTCCTATCATTTGAAATCTTCTAGAACTCTGTTATATTCCCCTCTTTGGTGTTCAGATTATAACTAAAGATTTCTGGGCTGAGTGCATTCACCTCTCTGGGTAAATTTAGCATTGCAGAGTCAGTGATTAGTCTACGTTACTGCAAGGGCAGAAAATGTAATAGTACAAGAGAGTGTTGAACCCTAAAAGTTGTATTTTCCATTTAGTTCCTCGCACAAACACTTTCTCTTATGATTGATCTCCTCCTCTAAAAGCCTCAATTAAGAGAAGGCAGCATGGACCAGGGATTTGGCTCAGTGGTTCTGGTGCCTGCCTTGCAAGAACAAGGGCCCGGATTCTATCCCCGGGAACCTCATACAACAATGCCTGGTAGGGAGACTCACCCCAGCAGCAATCAGTACCACATACCACAGTGCCGGGCATGATAGCTCACACCTGTAATTCTAGTACTCAGGAGGCAGTGACAGGGTTGCTGAATTTGAGGCTGAATTCAGGACCAGCCTGAACTATAAAAAGCGAAAACTTGTCTCAAAAAAAAGAATGAATTTTATGGAGGTTAAGAGTAGGAAAAACTTTATTGAGGAAAAAAAGCTTTTGCCTAAGAAGGACAGAAGGCAGACTCAAAAATGAGTGACCCACCTACCTCAATTTACAGAGGGCTCTTATGGAGCAAAGCCATGAGGTGAGGAAGGTTTAAGAGGGGGACAAAATTATAGTCAACCAGTAAGATTGCAAATACAGTGGCTTAGGTAATATTGGTACAATGAGAAATCACAAAATGGACAAAATCATGATTAACCAATAAGATTATAACAAGTATAGTTGCTCAGATTTTACTGATTAAATGTGGTCCAATGAGAAATCAAGTTACATAAGAAGCATACAAGAATTTTTAGTCTGGATTCTTTTCCAGAAGAGGTAGGTTAAAGTCCTGGCCCTCCACCCCAGGGGAGTGGAGTCTACTTAGACTATCAGACTGGTGCCTACTGAGAACATTGATCACAGCTATTTATCCTATGTGAGTGGGGTAATTTTCTCCTCAGGCAACACTAACCTCCAAGTTGACTTCTTCGTGGGCTTTTTCAGGGCCAGCCTTTCTGCCTGCAAGATATCTGTCTAACTACCTATAGCATCAGGACTCTCAGATGGTACTTATTTCATTAAGGACTGAACTACTAGTACCACATCTTGAAAATTATTATTTACTGTGGTATACTGGATGTGAACTTTTAGAAGACAGTGGTTCTTTTTATCTCAACTCTACTAACTTTGCCATAATAATGCAATTGAGGGCCGGGGAGTTAGCTCAGTGGTTCCAGCGCCTGTCTTGCAAGCGCAAGGGCCCGGGTTCGATTCCCTGGTAACCACATACAATACTGGGCGTGGAGACTCACCCCAGCAGCAACCAGTACCATATACCACAGTGCCGGGTGTGGTGGCTCACGCCTGTAATCCCAGCACTCGGGAAGCAGAGGCAGGAGGATTGCTGTGATGTGAGTTCGAGGCTGAGCTCAGGGCCAGCCTGAACCACAAAGTGAGACCCTGTCTCAAAAAAAAAAAAATAAATAAATGCAATTGAGTCTTGCTAAGGATTGAATTGTGTCACTTCCAAATTCACTTGTTGAGGTCGTGGCTTCTGATGTGATATTATTTGGAGATGGGCCCTCTGGGACACAGTTAGGATTAGATGAGGTCATGACCGGGGCCCTCAAGATGAGATCTGAGTAAGAGAGACAAGGCCTGGCTTGCTCTCTGTGTCTCGGCACTGTGCACGGAGGAGGATGTCATGAAGCACACAGAGGGAAGACTATCATCTGCAAACTAGAGAAAAAAAAATCCTTACCAGAACTGACGTGCTGGATCCTGATACTGGGACTCACTCCCTAGAATTATAAGAAAATAAGTTTTCATTGTTTAAGTCACTGTGTCTATGGTATATTTATGGCAAGCCAAGCTAAGGCAAGTGGACAACCATATTTTGGAAAACATTTCCACAAAAGCAGACTCGTTTTAAATGCAGCAGATAGTTATTTCATCTCGTTCATACTTGTGAAAGTTTCATGTAACATTGCATGGCTAGAAGTCAATGTTGCCAACCTTTGAACAGCAAAGGGCAGCAGACAATTTGAGGAACAGTAGAGTGAACACAGCCCATTTGTAGATGACGCTGGCAGCTGATGCTCTATACGTGATATCCCACTCCAGCTGCAGCAGGCAAGATCAAGGGCTGCCTGAGCCCTCCAAGAAGGAGCTGGGACGCGCCCATGGCTAGTGATGCCAACAAGGGTGCAGACTGTGGGCTGGACAATGTCTACAGTAACTCTGCTTATGCAGCTTCCACTTTCCACATCTTCGCAGCACCTGGTAAGCTGAAAGGTAATAAACGAACAGCTCATTGATCTCCAACAAAGAGTAACTTAAGAAAAGCAGAAAACTGCTCAGTTGCTCCAACTGCTTTCTTCAGGGCTCTGTATAGTTTTGTTCGGTTGGGGCTCATGGAAGGCTGAGATGCATAGCTTGGTTTACCAGCTGTCCACAGTCAAAAGTGAAGGCGCTCTCAGAGAGCAGTTTCCAATGGCCTAATGGTTTTCCTCTGCTACTAAAAAAAATAAGAATAAAATGTCAAAGCCATGTACAGAGGACGGAGATGGAAATGAAAGCTCTGCCTAGTGCTGCAATATTTGTTTTTTAATAAAACTGATTTGGATCAATTTGAGATAACTGCTAGGAGTACAAACTTTTACTTTCAATTACTTCATTTGTTTTTGTCTCTGATCTGGGCTCAAAAGGAACATTGCCAGTGTTTTTCCAGCGGCGAGTGTAGTTCCAGAAGAGTTAAAATAAGAAACCCTACCTGCTTAATCTTCCAGAAAACACATGAGAGGAGCAGTCAGCTCTGAGAAGTCGCTGGAATGAGCTATGCCTCGCTGCTCCGGGCTGTGCTGTTTGTCAGTCTTTCAGAATTCAAGTCATTACCAGATGCTGATCTGCTATAATATTGTGATATTTTATCTGATTACACTTACCTGATTGTGCCTTATCTGCTATTTGCCTTCCCATTCTTCCATGTATATTAAATGCAGGTGCTTTTATTATTCTGAGAGCTCCAAAGTGTTGACTGTTCTGAATATAAATGGGGATATTATATCATTAACTCGCTCGGAAAGCAGGGCCATTCACTGCGTAAATCACATGCCAGGTACCTGGTGGAGACACAATAAACCATAATGTCTTCAGAAAGAAAGCAATGAGGAATGCATGAGGAGATAAAAATTTAAGGCATTGTTAAAGAAGGGTAATCTCCAAAATCCTATTTCAAACTAACATTTGTTGATAATATAACCTTTACATTAGAAACTTTTAAATTTATAAAAAAAAAAATCTTTCTGGGGAGCTTGACAACATGGAACACTATCCCTCGTGGGATGGCGTTAAATAGGCGCGGCCTAACACCATAGTCTGGTCTAATCTTTTGGAGGAGTCTTTTCTGCTGAGGCAGGAGCCAGCTCAAGCAACGGGAGCAAATGGCCGACCGCTCTCGGGACCTGCAGATGCTCAAAGGTGAGTAATTTAGAATCTGGTTGCAAATTTCAAAGGCAGCAGTACACGGCGAATTAAGGCAGCGCTACGACCGTGTGCAGCTGCCTGACAGCCTGGAGTTACACGCTCCGCTTAGCTTCCGCCGTGCTGGCCTCACTCAAAGTTAATCCACAGTTACTTAAATGTAAAGTCTCGGGAAATCCATTTTCAGAGCCACCTTACGTGGGAGTTTAAATTAGCCCGTGTACTCAGCTGGACAAGGGTCAGACTGGCTCTTCCTCCTCCACGGATAGAGCAGCTGGGCCTCAGGCCCCGCGAAGGGACGAAGGGACAGTCACCACCTGAGGGGGGCGAGGCCAGGGCCATCTCCAGTCAGATCTGAGGTGTGAGCCTGACGGGAAGAGCGTGGGACAACCAGGAACACGAAGAGGGAGGTGTGTGGGAGACGCGGCTTCGGCGCGGGAGCCGGCTGCCCAGTGCGGGTGCTGCTCTTTCCCACATCTTGCACGAAAATGCACCAAGTCTGCTCCTGCGACCCTCTCGGATACCGGAGTGTGTTCGCTACCCAGGGCTGCTACTTTGTCAGAGGAATCTGTACTCCTCTTAAAGCATATGCTTGACAACGAAACCTAACTATGGAATTTGGCCTGATCTTTTTGCTAAACCTGTAGTTCTCAGAAAAGGCATTCAGAAGGATTTTCACAATTGAATTGGATTTTCACGGATTGAATTTCTTACATTTGTTCACATTTAAGAGTAACTTACCTGGACACTAGGCCTATTCTATTCTTAAAACTGTGAAAATGGAGGGCCGGGGAGTTAGCTCAGTGGTTCTGGCGACTGTCTCGCAAGCGCAAGGACCCTGGTTTGATCCCCTGGTAACCACATAACAATACTGGGTGTGGAGACCCAGCAGCAACCAGTACCACATACCACAGTGCCGGGCGTGGTGGCTCACGCCTGTGATCCCAGCACTCGGGAGGCAGAGGCAGGAGGATTGTGATGTGAGTTTGAGGCTGAGCTCAGGGCCAGCCTGAACCACAAAGCGAGACCCTGTCTCCAAAAACCTAAAAAAAAAAAAAACTGTGAAAATGGAAATAAAATAAAAATAAATATGTTAAACACAAACACTAAAACTATCTGGCCTTTAGAGAAGAGCAAAAGAGAATATGTTCTTAGGTCACAGGAAGCAGGAGCCATAAAGGAAAAAAAAAATAAATTAGGTTTTATCAAAATTTAAAACTTCCTTTGTAGAGGGATCACACATGATCAGAACCCTGACTATAAATCTAAGCACTCTGGAAGACTGAGACAGGAGGATTCCAAATTTTAGTAGAGTGGACTTAGCAAAAAAAAAAAAAGGAATAAGAAGTAGGGCTGGGAATTTAGCTCAGTGGTTCTGGTGTCTGCCTTGCAAACACAAGGTCCTGAGTTCAATTCCAGTAACCACATGCAATAATGCTATGCGTGGTGGTTCACTACGGTAATCTCAGTACTCGGGAGGCAGAGGCAGGAGGATTGCTGTGAGTTCAGGACTGTCCTGGGCTACATACTGAGCTCAGGGCCAGCCTGAACTAGAAAGCAAGACCCTGTCTCAAAGAAAAAGAAGTGAGAGAGAAGGAAGAGGGGGAAGAGGGGGAAGAAGGAGGAACAGAGGATAAAAGGGAAGATGACGGACAGGGAGGAAAGAAGGAAAAAAGTAAAGAAGCAAGAAACAGACTTGAAAAAAAATATATATATATATAATTATATCCAAGATATGGGAAAAAATGACAATACAACAATAGAAACACAAACAACCCAATTTTTAAAAATTGGGTAAAGATTTAGAGTCAAAAATAAACATGAAGCCAGGTACAGTGGCATATGCCTAAAATCCCAGCACTTGGGAGGCAGAGTCAGGGGGATCGCCTCGTGTTTGAGGCTGGCCTAGACCACAGAGTGAGTTCAGACCCAGCCTGAACTACCAAGCAAGACAGTCTCAAAAATAAATAAATGAACCAAAAATAAACAGCAGCCAGACATGGTGGTACACTCTGGGAAGCTAAGGCAGAACAATCACAAATTCAAGCCCCACCTAGGCAATTTAGCAAGTTAGTGAGACCCTATCTCAAATATTTAAATATTCAGAAATTTAAAAAGGGAATGGGAGTGCAGCTCAGTGTGAATGTGCTGGGTTTGATCTCCAGTACTGCGGAATAAATAAATGAAGAATGAAGAATAAATGAGCACACACACATGACCAGTAAGCACAAGAAAAAATTGTTCCACATCGTGCATCATGGTTATGCCCTACATCCAGAAGTCCCAAAGTCTCATGTATTTAAAAATTCCATTACAGCCACCATGGCTATGGACGCCGTCACATGTATATGAAGTGGTAGAGCACGTGCACAGCACTTCCGGGTAATGTTGACTGCCACAACCACCTGGCAGTTTTCTTCAGAGTGACACGTACATCCTTCCTGTGAAGAGCAGTGCCACAGGTAGGTATTTACCCAAGACAAATGAAATATGTTCACAAAATTCTTGTGTGAGAATATTCACAGTCACTTTACTCAAATGGCTAACACTACAGTCCATCCCAGTGTCCACCAATAAGAGAACAGGTAAACTGTGAAAAGCTATCAAATGAGCAACACAGAGTAATAAGTTACCAGCACAAGAGACAAACATGGATGAATCTCACAAACACTACACTGAGTGAAAGAAGTCTCCCCCAAAAAGGCACACTGCATGATTTCATTTACAAAATGAATATGAAGTGATTAAAAATGGTAATAAACTTTCTGTTTGGTAGTTACATCTTACAAGTTCCCAATTATCAATGCAGCAAAGACTTCATTGCTTAATTCTTAGAAATACCTCCAACAAGCTTAAATTTACCAATCTCCAAAAAGTAGGGATGTGTATGCCTTTTTAACTGATTGGAAGTATCTGGCATAGAATAAGTGATACACATTTGTGGAATTCATTTTATCACACATAATTCTGAATCAGGCTAACTTAATGCTTTCAAAAAGTGAGATACCATAATACCAAACAAACGTCTCCCACAACCTGACCTGTGACCAGAGTAGCCTACGCTCAGGACAGATGATTCTAACTCTAGTTCATATAAGCTATGCAGCTTGATGGATTTCAAAATAATTATGGTGTACAATAAAACAGAATTGCAATAGTTTATGTAGTTCACTGATCAAAAACTTAGTTGCGCATCAAAGTTCTTTGAGTTTTCTATAAAATGGAGGTTTCTGAGGACAGAGATTCTGACTCAGGAGTTCCATTCATTGGTCTTCTCATATAATTTTAGTGCATAATTGGGTTTGGCAGCCACTTATCCAATTAATTTCTTTTCAACTTATTCCAATATTTCTCCCAAACAGACAGCAGGCGAAGTCACCTTTGCCAGTTTACCATTGATGTACCAGGCACTGTTCAAGTTACACCAATTAGATCTCACAACTCTTTCAGGTACTGTTAATTCTACCACGGAGTTTGAAAAAATTGAGTCTAGGAAATCTTAAGTCATTCTGTCCAAATGACAGGTAGCAGTAGAAAATTAGAAGCCAGATGGGTCAACAAAGCTACTACAAGACTATGAAACTTTCAGTCAATCAGGAGAAAAATTGGTGGAAAAATTTCTAGCATTATAGACACAGCAGTAACTTTGATGTTTTGTCATTTCTTACTTAGATGCCTGCAGCTTCTCAGCCACTGTCTTGTTCTAGTGTAGTGATGGCAAAGCTTTTAGAGCTTTCAGTGATATAAACAGCGTACCACAGCAGTTCACTACCACTGTGCAGCTGATTTCACCCTCTTTATACACCATCAAGAGAAGTGTGTGTGGGGCCAGGGATTTAGCTCAATGGTTCCGGCGCCTGTCATGCAAGCGCAAGGACCCGGGTTCAATCCCCGGTAACCACATACCTATACTGGGTGTGGAGACTCACACCCAGCAGCAACCAGTACCACAGACCACAGTGCTGGGCATGGTGGCTCACGCCTGTAATCCCAGCACTCGGGAGGCAAAGGCAGGAGGATTGCTGATGTGATTAGAGTCTGAGCTCAGGGCCAGCCTGAACCACAAAGTGAGACCCTGTCTCAAAAAACCTTAAAAAAAAAAAAAGAGAAGTGTGTGTGTGAGAGAGGCACAAAGAGATGCCGAGAGACAAACTTCTAGGTCTCTGTTCCCTGATACTCTGGTCCTGGATAGCTCTACTCTACATTAGATCCTCAGAATTCTCCAAGTGATTGTCCCAACCAGAGTGTTGCATTTTCTCACTTGCTTGCTTTCTTTTTCTTCTTTCTTTCTTTTTCTTTCTGTGTCTTTCCCTCCTTCTCTCTCTCTCTCTCTCTCTCTCTCTCTCTCACACACACACACACACACACACACACACACACACACTGGTTTTTATAATACTTGACTATTTAAACACATTTTAGGCAAAATGTCCTTTACTCCATTGCCAGAATAAAGAATTTTTGGTCAGATCAACAGAAAATTGCTACCTCCTTCTTTGACTGATTACCTGGGCTTTAGTTCTCTCATACTCTCTAGAGATCAAGCTCATACAAGACAGCTTGCCACACACAAACATTTCATTAAAATCTCTGTGCTTCCTATTGCTGTACATACAATTAGGATCTTCTGTTAGGGATAGCTGGGAGTGAGAATCAGTGTTCTGAATTTTAAAATCCCTATCTTGCATTATGTGATTTCAAAAGGACTTGGAACAACTAAGGATTCTACTGTGCATCTCGGCATGCGTCTCTCCTCACAGTGCTCAAGATGTCCTTTCATGCATCCCTCTTCGAAGAAGTTCGTTTCTCTTAGCTTCCACTTGATTTACAACCTGAAAGGTCAGATCTTCCTACGCCGAATTCCTTTTCACTGTCCAACTGTCTTCTTTGATTCTAGGTAGCTCCACCTCAAGAGTATTACTGCACCATAAACACTTCATATGACACATTAAAGAAACACAAGCCTTAATCCGCTATAAGAGCCTTGGGGATTTATTCATTAGTAAGCATGAGAAATGCCAAGTAACAAAACAGAGAACAACAACAACAAAATGATCCTTTTACAACGTACCTTTTGATAGTGCAAGTCCCTAAGCAGGGAGAACACTCTGAAGGAAGCAACAGATTACCAGAGCGGTGCCTGGCTTTGTCCAAGCCTCTCCATCCACAATTAGTGTTTCTTCTATAGTTGTTTTTGCCTCTGTCAAGTGATAATGAAAGAAGAACTGTCTAAAAGAATACCTCAGGTTTTCCAAATGTATAATTAAAAAAATATAAAGAGCATTATAATGAGGCCAACTCCATAGGAAGGTTAATAAAAATGTGACATAATTTTTAAAATTGTACTTAAGTTTATAACCACTTTGCTTTCTCCTACCAAAAAGATACAGATACCTCATAGATGATTTCAACACATTTTCCACCATCTTTTTGCAGAGATGGATGCATGACTGCAGGGCTGTATACGTCACTTGAAGGTTCGAGTCACAGTCACTTGCTTTTTTATTGCACCTTCCTGCTCGTTCATATAGTTTAGAATGTGACAGTTTCCAAGGATGGAAACAGAAACTACCAGGCAAGACGCCCACCAAAACTGCCACCAGGCTTTAGTCCCAGTGGCCCATTTACCATGAAACGTGGCAAGGACTGACAATGGTTTTAGTTAGCAAAGTCATGCTTTTATACAGGCCAGTTAACTTGAATAAAAGCATAACATGTGTATAAATGTGAGATATTAAAGGTGCTGCATACCACAGACTTATAAATAGGTCACAAATGAAACAGACAGGTTGCCAAATATTTCATTGCCATAGTTTCACAGATCACTGATGAAATCTGTATTCCTTTCTCATCTCATGACATCATGTTAAGTAAAAGTTGAACTCAATAAACACTCAGGACAAAATTTCATGGCAGGCAAGTAAGGAGCAAAGTTCCCTAGAAGGAACACAGCCCCCGCACCCCCGTTTCTCACATAAAATGCAATGTATCCTTATAACCTGTTGGTCTGCCTTAGACTGGAAGGACTTCAAGATCTCCAGGAACTCCCAGAATCTAACGGTCTAGGGTAGAAAACACACTGAGCTGTCTTAAAAAGCTGAACAGCCATTTGCCCCTAGAAGAACTCATCCATCTAGACACTGATCTCGCCAAATGCTCCGTGATTCTGCTACTCCACAATTTATGAGGAGCTGGCATCTTAGTTCAGAAATTTCCAATCAGTCAGCACTGATGAGTGTATGTTTTTCTTGTTCGCTCAGTGGTAAGAAATATATATATATATATAATAAATTGGGGGGGGACTTTATCTTGGTTAGAGTCAAAGTAACTGCTGAGTAGTGATTGGCCACAAAAGCTCTTCCCGGGTAAAAGAGAAGCCCGTCCATGCTCTACAAAAAAAGGAGTTCGGTACAGACCTTTCTGACAAGAACAGAAAGGAACCAGTGAGAAACAAAGTAAGAAATCCTGTCCCCTGACAGAAATTGTCTCTCAATATGTTCATATTATTTTCAATTTGTTCCCCATGGGAAAATAGCAACAGATTAATGGACCACCTTCTAAATCAACTTATTTTACTTTTATGGTTGCATATAGGAGTTGTTAACCATCTGCCTTTGCGTTATTTAAACATCATACAAATAAATTCCATTTTAAAACTAGAAGAGATCTTATTCATAGAATTATATATTTATTTCCCAATGAATTTTTCTGCTATTTAATAAGGGCCAAAAGCTGCCATCATCTCTAGTCCTTTTGAAATTCATTACCTATAATATTAAGAAAGACACATAGTAATGCAAATGAAGAAGGCTTTACAGAGATTTTTACAATTTACTAACATCATCAATTGTCTCCTTTTTAGACAATAAAGAGGAAAAAAATGATGATCTACATCAAAACTCCCACACTGGGGGGAAGCAGGGTAACTACCAGTTCACAGTTCCACCAATGCTTTTATGTATGCAAATACCCTCTCACATAAGAACAGAGCATAAATAAGTGAATATTTTACTTTTCCATTTCAAAACATTGAATAACTTTAGAATCCTACAATATATCATATTGAAGTAGTTATTTGCCACCTTGGACAGAGAATGAAGGAAAAATAAGGGCAAATGCAGATACAAAGAAAAGGCCTGAAAACTTTCAAAGATAGTACATTTGCCCATGTTTATTAAGATCAGACAAACACTCTAAAGAAGAAATGTTTGAATAAACAAGCAGAGGAAAATCCTCATGGACAAGAACTCTGGTGGCACTATAATCCCAAGTTATGCATCCTGCCATCTTGGTCACTTATAGCCAAAGGCCAAGGTGATAGGTTCTAAAATGGCTCCCAACGACTCCACCTCTTTCAATACAGGGTGGACCTAGAAAGTCACCTGTAACGCTTAGACTGCAACAAACATTAAGGCATGTGACAAAATTACCTTGATTCTGATCTTGTTTATGTTTTTCCTGCTCTCTTGATTGTTAACTCTGATAGAAGATAGGGACGACGCTATATAATGCTCTATGGAGAAGCCTACATGGCAGAGTTACTCATTTTACATTTTATTCTGATAGCTCTTTAGTGATATTTCACTGTGCTTTTTTAATTTATACAGCTCTTATGACAAACAAGGCAAAACACCTTTGTATTTCTCATCTCTTTTAGGAATGTGATTAATCAGTTATCACTCTCATACTTTAAATGTCTTCTCAGTCTTAAAAAAAAAAAAATACTAGATAAACAATGCAAACAAAGAAACAAACAAAACCCAGGAAGGACATTTCTGGGTTTCTGGAGTACTAACAACAAAGTTTGTTAATTGAGATGGTAAATAACACATTGGGGTTCAATATATATTGTTAGTCTTTTTTTGTTTTAAAGACAATCTACAAAGAGCAAAGATAAGCTGGATATAGAAACTATTAGAAAATATATTTAAGCAGCTCTCATGACAATGCTTAAGGAAGAAAAGTAATGTTTTGTTGAATGAAAAGGTAGATTCAAAAAAACCAAATGGTGTCTTTGTAACCTAAAAAGTACAATGGGAAAAACTAAAAATCACTTCTTAGGCATAGTGATGGAACTGAGGTAAAATTGAGATGAATCAGTGGACACAAAAGTAGTCTATAAAATTATCTAATCTGATGAAAAAAAATATTTTAAAAAAATAGTTTCAAGGATCTTTGTACAAATAGCCAAAGGCCTAATATGTAAGCAACTGGAGTCTCAGAAGATAAAGATACAGAAAGCAAAATTTACAATGGCTGTCAAAAAGAAATGACACATCACATAAAAACAATAAGTTACAATTTAAATACTATGAAATTCTTAGACACTCTGAAGGCCAGAAGACAAGAAAACACTTTTATAGTACTGAAAGAAGGTGGGGGGAAAAGCAACTGAGAATTCTACATTACGAATAAAGAAGCCAGGCATGGTGGTACACATCTGTAATTGGAGATACTCTAGAGGCTGAGGTAAGAGGATCACAAGTGTGAGGCCAGCCTGGGCAACATAGTGAGACCCTGTCTCAAAATGAAAAATAACAGCCAGGCATGGTGGCTCACACCTGCAATCCCAGCACTCAGGAGGCAGAGACAGGAGGATTGCTGTGAGTTCCAGGCCTGCCTGGGCTACACAGTGAGCTCTGGGCCAGCCTGAACTACAAAGCAAAACACTGTCTCAAAAAAAAAAAAAAAAAAAAAAAAAAAAAAAAAAAAAAAAAAAAAAAAAAAACCCCAGCTGGAGATGTTAACAGCTCAGTGTCACAGAAGCCAGGTTCACTCCCAGGACCCAGGAGAGGGAGGGAGCTACACAGTAAAGTAGGTAGCTCCACTTCTGATTCACAAAGAGTGACAGGGATTGGATTTGTCACCTGAAACAACCAAAACCAGACAAAATATGTTAATCCACAGTCTGGAACGCACTGGCCATTGAAAAACAAAAGATGCTGATCTCCGTGAAGCAGGTAACAAGACAAACACAACAGCTGCCGTTTTCAGAGAGTTCCAGGCCATGGAACAGGCAAAGGGAACCCAGGCAAGGAATAGGTGACTCCTTAAATTAAAAAAATGAAATTCAGAGTCCAGAAGGACAAGAGCAGCAAGAGGTCTCAGGACAGGGTAGCAGAGATGAAAAAGAGAACACAAACTCCACTGAGAGTCCCTAGAAGTATTCAGCTAAGTATCTGCTGAGGCACATGTAGGAGAGGGCAGCCAAGGACAAGGAAGAGCCACTTCCACGGAGCGAAGGTCCGGCTGCCGGCAGCAGCAGCGCCTTTCAGAGGTGCCCAGGTGCAAGGCCGCACCACGCACAGCAGGTGCACGGAGCACACAGGGCGTGTTCAGAGGTGGGAAACAGTCCAACTCCTGCAGGAGGACCAGCGGTCCTGCCTAGCAAACCTGAAAACCAAGTGTGGAAAGACTCAAACTACTTACACGCAAAGTAATTATGTCTCAGTAAAAAGGCTCATGACTATTTATATGAATAAAAATATCCAGCAGCCAACAAAGTCAAATCCTCAGTGTGTGGCATTCAATCAAAAACTGCCAGGCCTGGTAACAAACTAGAAAATAGGGCCCATCATGAAAAGAATCAAATGACACAAGCCCAAAACTGCTGCAGCTACTGGAAAGCAGACTTTTTTTCTAAATTTTTTTTTTTTTTTTGAGATAGGGTCTCGCTTTGTGGTTCAGGCTGGCCCTGAGCTCAGCCTCCAACTCACATCACAGCAATCCTCCTGCCTCTGCCTCCCGAGTGCTGGGATTACAGGTGTGAGCCACCACGCCCAGCACTGTGGTATGTGGTACTGATTGCTGCTGGGCGTGAGTCTCCACACCCAGTATGGTATAGTTTCCGGGGATCGAACCCAGGTCCTTGCACTTGCAAGACAGGTGCCGGAACCACCGAGCTAACTCCCCGGCCCAAAAGCAGACTTTTTTTTTACAAAATAAAAAGTTATTATATTCTATATGCTCAAAAAGGTATGGAAGATATAAAAAAAAATGCACATCAAATTTCTTAAAATGAAAACCATAATATGTAATAGGAAAAGGGTATTAGAAATACATAATATGAAAAAGGATAAATGGGTGAACTTTAAAAACTTTTACAGTATCCATGTCAAAACGTGTGTGTGCGCACATGCACGCGTGTGTGCACGTGCACTAGGAACTGAACCCAGGTCCCTGCTCATGCTAGCCCAGCATTCTACCACTCAGCTACATCCTCAGTCCTATTTCTTAAATTTTTTTAAGTTGTGAGACAAGTTCACACTAAGTTGGCTGGGCTGGTCTCCAACTCATAAATCCCCCTGCCTCAGCCTAAGTAGCTAGGATTACAGGCATGCACACTCTGTGTGTACCATTGAGTGCTCTCAAAAAGAAGAGAGCAACAAAAAATATTTGAAGAAATGACTAAAAATTCCCCAAATTTGACGAAAAGAATAAACTCACAAGTCCAAGAATCTCAATAAACACAAAGTTATAAGAAGCATGAAAAAAATGACAGTAAGCCACAGTAATTAAATTGCTCAAAATTAGTGATAAATAAAATTTCATAGTGTATCTATACAATGGAACATTATTTGGCAATAAATAGGAATACAATACCAATACACATGGCAACATGGATGCACCTGCTACAGTCAAAGACACATTATACACAGAGGAATAATGACAGGAAACAGCTCACTGGAAACAGAGTGGAGCAACATTTTTAAAGTACTGAGTCCAAAAAGAGCAACAATAACCAGCGTTGGCAAGGTAACTGGAATCATGCACACTTGCTGGTGGGATGTCATTGTGTACTTCTGTGGAGAACCACTTACTGTTCAACCCAGCAATTCTACCTCAGTTAATACCCAAGGGAAATCAAAACGTGTCCACACAGAAAAGTCTACCTGAATGTTCATAGCAGGATTATTCCTAACAGCCAAAAAGTAGAAACAATGCAAATGAGCCCATAAATGCATGTATAAACAAAGCACAGTGGGTGTGTGGGATGAAATGTTTTGGACAATAAAAAGGATGAAGTCCTAATACATGTAATGGCACGGATGTAGATAAACCTTGAAAATAAAAACCCAGACATAAAAGGCCACCTATTGTCATGAAATTCCCAGAGTGCCAAATCCACAGAGAGAAAAAGTGAGCCCTCGCCAGGGGATGGAGCAGATGGGAAGGGCAGGGACTGCTAATGGGCATAAAACAACTTTCTAGGGTGGAGAAAATGTTCTGGATTTAGGTTGTGTTGACAGCTAGGACTCTGTAAAAACCAATCGACTGTATACTTATGAGTGAACTTTATGGGATATGAATGATGTAGCAATAAGTCTGTGAAACAACATGACAGAAATGCATTGAGGAGTGTTACTCATGAGTCAAAGAAAAAAACTAAAAGGGAAACTACCTTACCAGAATATTGTAAACCACCATAGACTAAGCAGTTACAAATTCAGATTTAAGTAAATGAACAACCAAACAGATTTAATTATTGTATTTAAATATTTTAAAATGTAACTTATATAGGAGGTAATAGAGCTATTGCAGGAGAAAAAAGATCATTATACTATCTCATATAAATTGACAGAAAAGGAGCTGTCTCCTAGCTTGATGGCAACAAAAGACAGAAGATGAATCACTGCTGTGGAAACCAATTTATTTATTCACACTGAATCACTGTTATTTATTACTTGTCAGCAGATGATGTTACTTCAATTAAATATAAAAATCTGAAGTTCTCTTATCCCCTAACCCCATCTCTTAAAAGAGAAAGTGACACAAACTCAGAACATGTTAAGTTTATTGTGGTTTTTATTATTTTACTGAGGTATTGCCTACTACACATCTTAGCAAAGGAAAAGGTTCATTATTTTCAGTAGTTAGATTTAATATTTACAGGAATAATCATGAAAATATAGTTTCGGACCTTTTCATTCAGGATAATACAAACCCGAAGCTTTAAAACAAGGCACGTGGAGAAAGTGTTCATTGCAACTGTGCTGAATTATGGAGAGTCCGAGACAGCAAAGACACAGCTACCAATGGTCTGATTTCTTAAACTATACCGCTTTCTTCAGGCCAGTCACCACACTTGTTATACATGATATATGAGAGTGAACTTTGACCTTGCCACCACAAGGTTTCATCAGTACACCACAACCAACCAGAAGCAAAACGCAAACAAACGAAAACATTGTGGACATGTTAAATACCAGACAGACAGTGGCAACTACAGTTAGAAAAAAATGAAAACAGAAAACAACTCTCTTGGGTAATGTGTCAAGACAGGACTATTCAGCGGTGTGTGTTAACTAAAGTCACCACTTGTCCCTGCCAAACATAGACACCTGCTGGCCCTCACTTATTTCATGCCTTTGAAGTGTCAAGCCAGCACACTACTTCTGGGACTAATTTCAACTTTAAGTGACAATGTATCTAATGCTGTAAGCACTAAGTGCCCATCCACCACAGCATCCACAAGTCCATTTCCTTCCTTTCAGTAAACAGAAATTACATCATTTCCAGAAAACTTAAAAAGTATGACTGCAACCAAGACTTTAAGCAAATAAAAGTGGATATAGTGTGCTTTCAAACAGCTACCTAAAAATGACCACATTTATCCAGTAAATCAAAGAAAGTTCCCCATATACTGTTTCCACACCAGGATCTTTTGTTTTTACAAAACTTATCAATACACAATTGTACATGAACCCCACTTCTTGTGGACTGCTTCACTGTTAGAAACACCAGTTATGATGTTAATGATCTAATAAACAAAAACCTCTGAGCATGTGATACCCTTTGTCTGTGAACTAGTCTCTAAGAACCTCCTAATCAAAGCTCGGTTGCTCCTTTCCCTGTCAGATGTTCCTTCTCAGTTGTACCTGCTTCTCTCCCAGAACTCTCACACCTCCAGCATTCTCTGAGCTTGAAGAATAGGCGTCAGACAATTTTAGGAGTTTCTGTAGATGTTGGTGTCTTACAGGTATCAACCATAAATGGCTTTCACATTTGTGAAAATACCCTCTCTCAAACATATTGTCATTTTTTATCTTTACTTCTTATTCTTATCATTATCATGTATGAATGTGTCCATGTCTACACGACACACAAGAACACAGTTTGGCTAGTAAAAAAAAAGTTTGCATAACACTAATTTGATCAGCAGATAATGCTTTCAAATTTTGGAAAAGGTGGGACAGATAGTAAGTTACATCTAGACAGGGAGTATCTTCTTTCTAGTTTTCACCTAATAAACCTAATAAACCTACAATATTGCAAACAATAAATTAAGAAGTAAACTAGGATTTTAAAGTATTTTTAAAAGACTGAACTTAACATGATATACCACTCATACTGGAGTGTGGCTCAGTTGCTCTGTATATGCCTGGCAAGCATAAGATACTGCGTTTGATCCCCAGTACCATAAAAATAAAAATAAATACAAATAAAATTATATCTTGGGCCTTTTCAAATGCCAGCACCTATCTACTGTGAGCCAGGGATGTAGCTCAGTGGTTCTATGCCTGCCTGGCAAGTACAAGGTCCTGAGTTTGATGCCTGAGACTGCAAATAAATAAAAAATAAAAATAAAAAACATATATTTTTGATAAGCTTGGGTTGAGGGAGAAAGGCAGAAGAAAAAGAATTAATATTTAAGTGTCCTTATGTACTCAATTGATTGTGGAGATAAAGGGAAGGAAATGGAGACCAAAAGCTTTAATCTATTCTTTAATGAAAAAAACAGCAATTCTAAGCAAGTATTTTTGCAGGCCACATGCAATAAATAAACATTAAATGTATTGGTATTTGAATCTAGATTTCATCCAATGAATGAATCTATTTCTGATTCCATGATTATTAAATTCTCAAAAACTCCAAAACTACAGCTTTACACATTTTACACAATAGTACTTTCATTTTTCTTAAAAGTTTCTAGGTAGAGATCACAACAAAGAATTAAAAAACAAAACTGTGCAACAAACAAAACCAATTAAGGAAGAATGTGAAAAGCAAAGAGCTAAGCAATAAGAGAAGAGGGAGAGAATAAAGAAGAGCAAACAAGAAAGAATGGTCAGGTATGGCTTGTTGAAAGCAGAGCCACCAACCAAGCTAACATGGCTGACTACAGGATCCTCACTCAGTTGCTACTCACCTGGTAGCTCTTCAAGCTCTCCCTTAACCAAACCAACCAACATTTTATTTTCTGCTAATATCTCACTATTAAAGACAATTCAAACCAATATGCAATTAAACATTTAACATTGATGATGCACAAGTTTACTCCCAGGAGGAGCTATATTTTAAGTTTCTGAATTCCACATCAGTGTGCTTCCTAAAGATTAATTTGGGGAAATTCAAAAATAATTATGATATGAAAATGAAACTGTTTTTTACACAAAACAAAGGTTTATTTTCACTAATAGTTTCAGTCCATAATCAGCCGGTTCTATTGCTTCAAGACTAAGGCTGGAACTAGCCTTTATGATCTACCAAAAACCCAGTTTATATAGTTGTCATGTGTTGATGTACATATTCTGTAACTGAGTGGAGCTGATTTCATTTACTCAACATGGAGAGCAGTAAGACCAATGTAGCCAAGCTAAAATGTACATCCTAGCAAAAGAGAGTTCAAACAAATACTAGAGATTTTTCCACTTACAGATTAGTGGCAAAAAGATGGCATCTTAATATATACCGAAAACAACAGCTGACTAGATGAACATGAACAAAAAAAAATAAAAAAATAAAAAAATAAATAAAGCAAGGATGTTAGTTGTCATGTGCATTTTGTACCCAGGCAGTATTTACCATTAGGCTTTGGTTCTATCCCCAGGGGCTTTACCAGGATTTTGATTAACTAGTGCACAGCAAAAACCTTTTCACAGGCTTCAGAATACATAAGTATTCCAGTTTACATATTTTAATGTAATAGCAAGAAAGAACTGTAAAACATGAAGTTTGACAAGAAAATGCAGTATTTTAACATTTAAATTTGGCTATAAATAAGAAAACACAATAGAAACTTTTCTTCCTACATATTGCAGGTTTGTTGTAAAGATAAAAATAAAGGTCTTTATAGTAATGAATAAATCAAAGGACCTCATAATCAGATTTTAATTTGAAATCTTAATGTTTATGATACTGTATTTTCTTCTTCCATGTTTACTGATAAAAAAATCCCACAAAAAGCTACTACACAGATGTTTAACACCAAAGCAATTGTTTTGCAATCAACTACTTAAAGCTATCTTTTTCACTAACAGAAATAAAGGGTTTATGTTCACTAGTACTTGAAGAATCTCTTTTTAAGTAGAGAGGTTTTTGATTTGGTTTTTAGTTGCTCTTGAGTATGTTACAAGTATGACAAGTAATAATAACACGTTTCCATCAATTTGGCGATTTTAAGTATCACTTTAGAAACAAAAGGGTTTTTTATATCTCATGTCATAATATGGGGGAAGGGTGAATTACCAAAACTTCTAGTTCTTTGTTGAACTTTGAGAAAAATGTGTTCTCTGTGCAGAAAATATGAAAATATGGTAAAACAGAAAAATAATGAATATAAAAACTACTGAAAAGAAAACACCTTTATAAGTGGCACAAAGAATTTTATTCTCCTCTTCCAAGAAATTTTAAAAGGACTTTAAAATATTAGTGTTTTTGAAACTATAATACTGTATGCTTTTGATTTAATATAAATTATACTTTATGGTTTTAAAAGATCTTTCAGCTGATAATTATTATTGTAAAAATATACCTAATAAAACTAAAGGAGCACAGCTAACTTGCTTTGCCTTCAAACCAACAACTGCTGCTACTGGACTTGGTTTTAAAATTTAAAAATACCTAAAAACTTGTAAAAATTAAAATTATTTTAAGAAAATTCTAAAAATAATTCAGTAATATATGTAACCTGAATTAGTTCTCCTAGATATAAAATACTGCATTATTATCTGTGTACAAAGATAACTAATATTTTTAAATGAACACATTGTTGTATCATAAGATGACAGCAAAATGTGTTTGTAAATGTCTCCAAAGTCTCACATAAAAATGAGCAACAGAAATAAACCCAAGACATTTAAAACTACAAAGTCCTACAAATTCCTTAATATAGACCAGAGCAAACCAGAAACAAGTCATAATACTGTAACATCAGCACATCTGTAGGCAAAAGCAAAAGGCAGCCCCTTGGGCATCTGAGAGACCCGAGAACAGGAGAAAGCCAACGTACACGGAAATCATGGAAAGCCAGTTAGAGATAGCAGCTGAAACTGGGAAGGACTGCAAAAAGAATATGAATTATAAAAAAAGTCTGAAAGTAGCTGGATCAGCATGGCCTCTAAGACTTCTTTCATCTGACCAGCCAGGACTCTTAGGACAGCTTCTCGTAGTAAGCAGAAACAACTCTTTGTGGAAGCAAAACAGGATACAGAGAGAAGAAAAGGGATACAGAAAGTCAAGGAAAGTGGAGGAAGAGAACAGAGCATTCTCAGAAACCAAGCTGCCTTATTTTAGAATACCAGAGAACAAAAAGAGGCTCCAAAAAAAATCAGAAACCCAAAAAAAACAACCCAATGTGTAAGTAGAAAAGCTAACTTTTAAAAGTTCAGAAAAACAAATACCATGTAAAGACAGGAAACAAGAATAGTAAACCAAATCCTATGTAATGTTATTTTGAAAAGAAGGAGCAGAGTAGCATCCATATGGACAATAAAAATATATTATAAAGACCCACAAGATACTTTACAACTATTACCCGTATTTTACAATGAGATCAAAGTCATTTAAGAAAATGACAATAGTCGTAAAAGAACAATACAAACCCTAATTCCTTGAGGTGACAAAATTCAGAAGTAAAATCAGAAAAATCAAAACTAAACTAGAAAAGACATAAAAGTAAACACAAACAATGATGCCTGAAGAGAAATAGGTGAGAAGAGAGACATTCCAACTCAAAATGAAGATTTAAAATAAAGTGTAAGAAAGTAACATACCCTGAAGGCAGGCAAAGGAGATATAATGCAAATAACAAGAAATCCAGAGGAAAACCAAACCAACAGCAAACACTACATTAACAACTCAAGAAATGGTCTTCAACTTAAAACAAACAAAACAAAAAAAGGTTGTAGAATTATATAGTTGAGGAGCACAATGAATGTCTGGTAATATTAACACTAACAATTGATACCAACAGACACTAAGAGACATGGCTTGAGTCAGTGGCTGTGGTGAGCCAGAGTTCAGTAGAATAATTGCCCTGAATTTGAGGCCAGCCTAAGCTACTCAGCAAGGCCCTGTCGCAAGAACTAAACAAACAAAATAAACCACTTGAGTGAAAAAGAAAAGAAAAAAACACAACTCCCAGAAGCAACAAGGCCATTGTCCTCCTTTGACATCACTGCTCTAACTGCTGTCATCCTTTCTACCTGTAATCAGTTAAAATACTAATTAATCTCACTAAACTAGTATTGACCAATACTAGATTGACAAAGGTGCAAATGAACCTCAAATGTATGATTGATAATGTGAATTAGGAAGAAAATATGCAAAAGGGAAAGGGCAAGTAGGGGAGAGTAAAGAAGAGAAAGAAAAGAACTAAAACAAAAAAGAGAAAGGAAACTAAGCTTTTATACAGGGGGTAGGAGTTGTAGGGAAGGGGAAAATGAGAATCAAGACGCATCACGTACAGGTACAAATTCTCAATAGCTGAATATGATCAAAATGCATGCATGTAGTATACCAATAAGGTCCATTTTTTTTAAAATGACATTTTATTTAAGCATAGCATACTAACCAACATATTTGACATGACTAACCCAGAAAAGCTCACAAAATAGTTTAAAAAGTTAATCTATTTTGGACAATAAGAGATGATAGATCATAGAAACTTTGGAAGCTGGAGGAAAGTAAGTAAGTGCCAGTGACTTAGAATCTTAAGAAAATATAATCTAGGGCCAGGGAGTTAGCTCAGCGGTTCCGGTGCCTGTTTTGCAAGCTCAAGGGCCCAGCTTTGATTCCCCGGCAACCACATAGAACACTGGGTGTGGAGACTCATGTCCAGCAGCAATCAGCACCACACATCACAGTGCTGGCGTGGTGGCTCTTGCCTGTCATCCCAGCACTCGGGAGGCAGAGGCAGGAATATTGCTGAAATGTGAGTTGGAGGCTGAGCTCAGGGCCAGCCTGAATGACAAAGCGAGACCCTGTCTCAAAAAAAAAAAAAGAAAATATAATCTAAGAGCCTACTGAGAAATGATACTAGGCCAGGGATTTAGCTCAGTGGTTCCAGCATCTGCCTGGCAAGCACAAGGTCCCAAGTTTGATCAACAATACCACATATCACAATGCTGGGCGTGGTGGTTCATGCCTATAACCCCAGCACTGACAGAGGCAGGAGGATTGCTGTGAGTTGGAGGCTGCCTGGACTACATTGTGAGTTTAGGACCAACCTAAACTACAAAGTGAAACACTGTCTCAAAAAAACAGAGAGAGACAGTGAGAGAGAGAGAGAGAGAGAATACTAAAAAGTAACAATTCTAAACATAAACCTAAGTAAGACTCAGAAATAAAGATCCCAAGTTCTTCCGGAGTGCAGTTTGACACCTGGTCTCTTCAAGAACAGGCAACAAGCAGCATTCATTCAAGAGCTGGATATCCTCAAGCCAACCTAAGAGAAAAGAGAATTCTACCAATTAATCCTTGCCAAAAACAGAGCTTTCAGTTAGCAATTATCAGTCACATATCAGCAAAGATTTAAGGAAATCTGAGAAAACATCATGAATACAAAATAAATAAGAAAAAAATAACTTGAAGGAAACAGAAGACAAGACACAGATTAAAATCAGTACCCTCAGAGAGAACCATTACATCCACAAGTGAGCCTAGGGCCAAGGCTCGAGCCAAGCGAAGCCTGGCAGACTCGGGTGGAAAAGAACTGTTTTTAGATTCAGACAGCTTATTACTTACAGTGAGAAAACAGCAGTCAAGAGATGTCAGGTCTCTATGGCATCTGTCCACTGGATGACACCAACACCAAAGGGACCAGATGACAAGGTAACTGGAGCCACGGGACATCCTGTTGCCATGGAGCGAAGGCTATGCAGCAGCTAAGCAATTTGATAGCCTGAAGCTGCACCCTAAGGGGGTAAAGGTGGAAAAATCTCTGTTGTCTAAACTACTTAGGACAGAGGTGAGAAAACTGCCTGAAGACAACTTCCTGCAAGACAGGAAGTCACCCAGAAGAGAAGCAGGTGAGAAAAGGATCACATACGTGCTCCTGACAGGCCGGCTCCTGCCACATCCTTGGAAGGATCACAGGACATGAAATCCTCCATGATCTAGGTCAGTAATGAGGTTCAAGTTCAGCCTGCCTGGCCTAACAAGATACATTCAAGGTCACCAGGACACCATACTGGAGCCACTGCCCTACAGACACAAGAATAGTTTTTTGGCGACACTGTGGATCAAAGCCAGGGCCTCTACCATTAAGCCACAACTGCACCCCTTATAATGTTACCATAAAAAGAGAACATCTAGAAAACTAAAATATTTTTAAATGTCTTGTATATTAAAGATGACAGGATTATTTTAAAGTAAATTATAGGACCTGTAATCCCAGCACTCGGGAGGCAGAGGCAGGAGGATGGCTGTGATGTGGGTTTGAGGCTGAGCTCAGGGCCAGCCTCAACCACAAAGCGAAACCCTGTCTCAAAAAACCTTAAAAAAATAAAATAAAATAAAATAAATTTAAAAAAAAATAAAGTAAATTATAGGAAGAACTAGAAGAAACAATTCAGACACTATATAAAAAAACTAGAAACTATAGAAAGTGGAAGTAAAAAAATTTAAAACTCAGGTCTAAGAGAGCCAAATACAACAATTACTTGAAATACAGATTAGAAAGAAACTAGGGGGAAAAAACTTAACCCGAGAATAATACTTAAAAACTTCCAGAAGTGAATGACATGATTTCCCCACAAAGAATCCACCAGTGATACTTAACAGATGAAAAGATCTACTCCTACCTATCAAGACATTTCAGAAACAGGGATAAAGATCAGATTCCAACAGCTTCCAAAGAGAAGTAAACAAAACATACATAAACAACCAGAGGCTGGGGATTTAGCTCAGTGGTTCCAGAGTCTGCCTTGCAAGCACAAAGACCCAGTTTCAGTGCCCAGTAACCACGTACAGCAATGCCGGGCATGGAGACTCACACCCACCAGCAATCAGAACCACATACCACAATGCTGGGTGTGATGGCTCATGCCTATAATTCCAGCACTTGGGAGGTAGAGGCAGCAGACTCCTGTGAGTTCCAGGCTGAGGGCCAGCCTGAACTACAAAGGGAAACCCCATCTCAAAAAAGAATCAGAATGGTAAGCCAATTCTCAACAGCCTCACTGCAAGTTAGCGGGTCACAGTGCGATGGTGCCGATGACTGAGTCCAGCCATCTTTGCTCACAGAAGCTTCAAGAGTGGACAGAACTGAACCATGGAGTCGCCCAATGAATCAAAACAATGTGCAGTCAGTGCATCTTTCTCAGGAAGCTACTGTATGAGCTGCACCAGCAAAATGAGGGCAGAAACCAAAATACGACAAGGAAGTCAGGATCACTGGCTCCAACCTGAAAAGTGAAGAGCAACTCACCCAGATTATCAAAAAGCAGAGCAACCCAGGGCCGGGGATTTAGTTCAGTGGTTCTGGCGCCTGTCTTGCAAGTGCATGGGCCCGGGTTCGATTCCCCAGTAACCACATACCATACTGGGCATGGAGACTCACACCCAGCAGCAACTAGTGCCACATACCACAGTGCCGGGCATGGTGGCTCACGCCTGTAATCCCAGCACTCAGGAGACAGAGGCAGGAGGATTGCTGTGATGTGAGTTGGAGGCTGAGCTCGGGGCCAGCCTGAACTACAAATCAAGACCCTGTCTCAAAAAAAAAAAAAGGCAGAGCACCCCAGCAGGAACGTCACTCAACAACAGCAAAAAGGGATAGCTTATGTGATATGTCGGACCTATTAAGAGATTTACACTTGTAGGGGACAGCTAGGGTATAAATTAATGTCTGCAACATGGAACCCTGCACAAATAAAATAAGCAACTGTATTAATTCCAAGACTTAAAAATTGAACAAAAGAAAGTATAGTTACAGACAGAACGCAGTCTGTTTGTAACTGGTAATCAGACAGTAGAAATATATAAATACGGACTGCTAACTCTATGAGGATGAGAGAGCAAAGTATGAGTATTTGAAGAGTTACAGGAACTGGAGCTTAACCTTCATGTTCCTAAACAAATCAACAGACAAAATCTAAAGGTCAAACACCATAGAATAGCATAACGATCATGTCAAGCTCTAGCAATCTGTACAAAAACTACAAAAAACAGCTAAAAGATTTCAACGTGGTCACCTCACAGAAATGACAGCTGTCCATAAAACAGGCAGGAACATGTTATTTTCCACCATAAGACTAGAGGAGCCCTTGTTTGACTTAAAATTATTTACATATTAGCCTGGCACAGATGAGCATGCCTGTTATACCAGCACTCTGAGAACTTGAGGCACGAAGATTCTAAGTTCCAGCCCAGACTAGGCAACTTTCTGAGACTTTGTCTCAAAAGTGTGTGTGTAGGGAGATATTATCCTGAAATCAAATAGTAAGTCTGTAGTCCACGGTGAGTAATTCTAAGCAGTATACTTACCAAAAGATGCTGATGATGAAGACTGTAATAGGTATAGGAAAAAGCAATAGTACCTAGACTGTCGTTCATATCCAGAACAGCAAGAGACAAAAGGGACTAGAGATTGCTTCATTTTGAATAAAGGGGAGGGGGAAAAGGGGGGGATAAGGAATATTTGAACTCAAAAGTTGTATGTTTAATAAATTGCAGAGTATTCTGAATCAGAATCAGACAATTATAGCTGAAACGTAATCATGTTATTTGGCTGGCAGTTGGCTTCAACTTTCGTACTTGTAGGAGGTCACCCAGCTGGTAAGAACAGTCAGAACCATCTGATGTTCTTCATTCTTTCTTTTTATTGGATCACAAAGCATCTTAAAATAATTTCCAAATACCAACAAAATATACCTGAATTCCTACTGGTATACTCATCAGTTACTCTAAAAGTAACTACAGTAAGTTGTGTTCTTTTTAAGAACTATATAGTCAAGGAGAGGTATGTAAAATCAAGCTCTCTTTCCCTATTTTTTGTGACTGACTAGAACTGAAGCCCCTAAATACTTCTCCCAAATCGCAGGTTCATCCTTGCTTTATCTTCTCGAAATGTCACCAAAAAGCACACATTTAACTGCCGTTTGTGCTGGTTTCAAATGATTAAGATGTCGTTGCTCAAGTATCTAATTATGCAGGTTCTAACATTTTACTGGAAAGAGGTTTTGGCAAAACAACTTTTAAGAAAAGGGTATACTACCTCACAGTCTTAAGGAACACAAAGATTTGAGGGCTTGGGTGATATTTCATTGGTAAGTTTTTACAGTACATCAGAATATGCAGAAATAGCAGAAAGTGAGCTAAGGTCAAGGGCTTGTAACAACTGCTCCCCGATGCAGAGGACATCACATGCCACCCAACATTCAAGATCTGAGTGGAGTTCCTAGGCGATTAGGATTATTTTACATTAAATGGAAAATTCAATTGGCATTCTGTTGTTTTAACTTAATTATTAATTATTGCCTCAAAATTTTCCTTAACAAAAGGAAAATTTCAAGCATAAAAAGAAGCTGCATTTATACCTTTTGAGAGAGATTTCAATCTTTCCCACACTAAATCTTTATGACAGGTCTGCAGGACTGCAGACCTCAGCTGTAGTCATTGAAGGCTGACCATTTCAATGGCACCATCACTCACTGTGTTTTCTTAGGCATTGATGAGGCATTTCTTAAACAATGTACTCCTCCTCTCTTGAGTCACTCATTTAGACAGTGCTAAAATCTTTCCAAAAAATTACTTCTTTTAAAAAAGGTAAGAATCTAGGTGGCCTCTAATTTGTTCAATTTATTCCATATCACATATACCTTCTGCAATCAGATATCCTCTCACCATTCTGTACAATGAAGAGAACAGATTCACAATGCTTCGTGAAAAGTATAACTTTAAACATCTGTAACATTCACCCTTTTCTATACTTAAATGTTTCAGCACACAAATACCACCTACTTTAATAATTAGTAAGCAGCAATAAAGATGATTTGGTACTATTTTACTAACTTTCAAGTTGGAATAGAAATTCCCATTTAACAACCCTTTAAAATTAATTATAATATTGACTAATAAAACACAATCCTGGAAAATTGTGTAAAAAGGAAATGTTCAAATGGCATTAATAGACTATGGATTCTCAATGAAGTACACCGTATTCGTCACCAAATATAAAAACAGCTCAAGACTTACATTTCAGGAAATAATTTAAGCTAAGGGTTCCACTTAAATTTATTTTGGTATCAAACAACTGCTTAGTAATGGGGAGGGATCTATAATTGTGGCAGGATGCTAACTTGTTTATAAAATCTATACAAAATTAGGTTACTTATAACATCAATTTATCAAAGGTTCTTGAGATTAATTTTGTTCTTGGAAAAGTATCAAAAGTCTTCACATCCAGAATGATAGTCTTTTATTTTTGATTCACGCAAGTGTAGCACATCAGAGCTTCAAGTAACAAATCCAATGAAACCCTGTATGATAAAGTAGCTTTCTTTTCCTGATAGTTTGGAATGTAAATGAAAATTTGTTCCTTTTTATTGAAGAAAAAACCATAAAGAAAATGTCCAATAGGATCAGAATACTGGCTAGAAGGGCTTGTCTGCTGCAATTAAACATGAGCAATTAGCTCTACGCTGTAAAGCGCTGCCTTAAACTAAGTCCTCTTTTTCTTTATAAAAAGTTGTCCTCAGCCATTTCAGATCACTAAGCCTGATAATGGAAACCACTACTCAATTGTAACTAGAAAGTCCACATCTACAGAAGGCATCATCAAAACAGTACATATTTTAAAAGTACATTTACACAAAACTAAATTTCTTAACAAATCTAGCAGCAATAATTTAATATTTTACTGCAAAATATAAATAGCCTTAAGAGAAACATGCTTGGTCAATCTTTCTTAAAGCTTTGGGGCCAAAACATTTAAAAATAAAGAAAAAAATACTTCAACTATTTCTTAATAGTTCCGAAGATATTAATTTGCAGACATAGGTAAATAACCACCTAAAAAAGCATCCAGGCTGTCCAGCTATTTGCCATGAGTTCAAACACACGCCTATAATATAAAAGTTTTTTTTTTTTTTAAAAAAAAGGTATTTTGAACCTAAAATGAATTCACCTACTAATGGTTACATGAGATACACCACATAAGATCCAAATGAACTTGAGACACAAACTTTTATGATGGGGCTTTGTTTGAACACATCTGAGATTCAATGTCAATGACTAGGCTGGCTTCTTTATATCACCAGCTTTCATGAGGGCCTTAATGGCTCTCGCCCTCATCTCGAGTTCTAGCAGTTCCAGTTGCTGTGCAGAAGGCTGAACATCTTCTGGTGGAGGAACAGTCAGGGTGGCTGCTTTGGGCTCCTTTGGGCTGGACTCCGCCAGTCCCAGAATTTCATTTACACTTTTTTCAATGTCTTTCTCGAGGTCATCTATCTGACCAGCTTCACTCTGGACTGTACTTTCTGGGGCCTCGGGAGCAGCTGCTTCTTCGGTGCATGGGCCTTCTATGTCGCTGTCATAAGCATCTGCATTTATACTGAGTACATCACTATCTTCCCCTTTGCCTGTAACAAAAAAAAGGAAGGGGAGGAAACCATATAACCTAAATAACCTGTATCAGAATTTCCTTACTATTCATGATGAAAGGGCTGCTTCAACTTTACCTCCCACCACGGACGGAGTCACAAGCATGTTCCATAAATCCCATTCCACCCCCTTTCCCAGGCTCTTCAACTTCCCAAAGAGATTGAATTTCATGTAAATCGTTAAGTACTTTTCATTCTAATTTATGAGTGTATAGAAGCACTGGGAAATAGTCCATCCTATAAACTTCCTATGATCTGTTTTGCACAATGTTATAATGCTTTATATCACAGTGGAGTTTCTGCATTATGAAATGAAAGCTGATGTTGAAAACCTTTGGGTAGAGAATTTATTATTAAAGATGTGAAATTTCACTCTAGAAGGCATTTAAAAGACTTTGCTTTATAAAGTACAAAAAAGGAAAAAACATCATCACCAAGCTGGACACCATCTGCATTACAATCACCCTGAATCTTTTCATATGCTTTTTGAAACACTTCTAAAATCAATAAATTAAAGCATGCCTAAGGCTATTTTCTAAGATATAATAAGTCTTCATGAAGAGCATTTTAATTAAGTTAATATACTATAATTTTTTAAAGTATGCTTGTTATAAAACTTTTGAAACTGATACTAAAATGTAACTATAAATGCAAATCAAATACCTCAGCCTTGGCACTGGACATTACTCAACTTTTAGGCATCATTTACAACTGTGAATATTTATTTTCCCTAATTTATCTTTTGTATCTTTAGCATTTAAAAAATTTTTATTAGTACATGTTTGTAGTACATAATAATTAAATTTATTGTGGGCAGTAATGATTCTGAAAGTGTCATTCTTCATAGCTTTCTTTTTTTTTTTTTTTTAGGTTTTTTGAGACAGGGTCTCGCTTTGTGGTTCAGGCTGGCCCTGAGCTCAGCCTCAAACTCACATCACAATCCTCCTGCCTCTGCCTCCCGAGTGCTGGGATTACAGGTGTGAGCCACCACACCCGGCACTGTGGTATGTGGTACTTGTTGCTGCTGGGTGTGGGGTCTCCACACCCAGTATTGTTATGTGGTTACCGGGGAATCGAACCCAGGCCCTTGCACTTGCAAGACAGGCGCCGGAACCACTGAGCTAACTCCCCGGCCCCTTCATAGCTTTCTTATAAGAAGTGAAAACATATTTACAAAATAAAGATTGATGGGTGGAAAGTTCTAATAACAATACTTAGAAATAATTTTACTTCCCTAGTTTTATAAAAGACAGTTTACTGACCTTAAGTTTAAAAACATTTCCTATTCCAAAATGAAAGAGGAAGGGGCCAGAGATTTATCTCAGTGGCACCCCACCTGTCTGGCAAGTGCAAAGTCCTGTGCTGGGATGATATTAAAGTGGAAAATGAATCAATAAATTATTTCTGTGACCACAGGAAAATATGTTTAAAAGTATCACTGCAATTTTAATTACCTGATGTTAAAGAATATTTTATAAATCTCCCCAAAGCAACAATTCAAATAGAAAGAACAATTACATTAAAATGAATATAATCTTTATATTAAAAAATATTTTATACTAGTATTCTAATTTGAAGCAAAAACAAATTTAAGAAAAGCAGTGTTGAGTTTTTTAAAAATCTGTTTTTGGTTGGTTGGTTTTTTTCAGACAGATTTTTCTGTCTCAGCCTCTCCAGTATTGAGATTCCAGGGATATGCTAACACACTCTACTCCAACAGTTAATTTTAGGGCATAGTAAGCTTCAGTCTAACATTCGAAATCTGTAGTCACTAATTCTGAAAGAAAACTTACAAGTTATTTAAAATATTTTTAAAAATAAATTTTTGAAAAATATGATTTATGAGCTTAGACATTCATCAGTGAACAAACAGTAGAAAAACATAAAGAATGACTACGCAGGAGGTAATGTGAATGCTGGGATGCCTCAATCCTGGCCTTACTGTGCCATGAAGCTTAGGACTGTGGCAAATTCCTAACCCTCTGAATTTCTCTCTTTTTAAAAAAAAAAAGAGAGAAAGAAAACAAAGAATATCTTCAAAGTTCAAGTTCTACTATAATAACAATAAGTAAGTCTACATAACAATATAAGCTGACAATAAATCTTTTATCCCTTTCAAAATATGACTGCCACTTTTATTTTGCTTAATACATAAAGCATTTTAATAATAATGCCAAAAAGAAACTGCCAGGTGTGGTGGCTCATATCTGTAACCCCAGCACTCTGGAGACAGAAGCAGGAGGACTGCTCAGTTCCAGGCTTGCCTGGGCTACATTGTGAGCTTAAGGCCAGCCTGAACTACAAAGTAAGACCCTGTCTCAAATATTATAATAATAATAATAGCCAAAAAAATCCTCTATTGACAACAGCAGCCACAGAAACATAAATCATAAATGAGCAAATCATGTTCTACTCAATATTTTTAACCAAACAACCTTTTTGGTAATAAATGTTTTAGAGGAAAAAAAATATCATAATGTCCAGACATTATACCTAAAGTTCACTTATTAGCTCTGATCCAAGGAACAATGTCTAATGACATACTATCCAATATAGGCTCCATCACCAAGTTTTAAGTAGACATATTTTCATAAAATTAATTTGCTTTGAATCTGAATGCAAGAAGAAAATTATAAATGATAGCAAAACTTGATTTTTATTAATTAAGTGAAAATCTGTACTAGTAGATTCAACTGGAAGACAAACAAGGCAAATACAGCTAAATGACACTGACATGTACCACCAGCCTATTACTCCACCAAAAGACTATGGGACTTACATGAGTTCTATACAGACAATTTTTCAAAGAGAATGTACCTGTGCCTTGGAGAGATCTACAGCTTTTGAATACATTTTCAGTAGGAAAGATGCACTAAGTCATATGCTCACACTTAGTTCAGTTCATTTTTAAGCTTGATGGTAGTTACCAGCAGTCAGACACAGTAGCATGTGCCTGTAATCCCAGCACTTGAGAGGCTAAAGCAAGAGGATCACTGAGTGTTGAAGAATAGCCAGAGCTACATAGTGAAATCAATGCCAGCCTACCTACAAAGTTAGACCTTGTCTCAAAAAAAAAAAGAAAAAGAAAGAAAAAAACCAATCATCCAACTAATCAGTAAAGTTATCAGCATTAGAGATTCAACACCAAATATTTACATATAGTTTCAGTTTTTCAAAGGAGAATAATCTACATAAGAAATATTTTTAAATTTATGCTTTTACAGTGTTTCTAACTGGGACTTTTTTATGCTTTCTTTTTTATGTTAAAAATAGAACATATATCATACAAGAAATAGTATTCTATAAAGTTTGTATTCTCTGTATACATTCAAAATTATTTAAAGTACAAATGACTGAGTTTTCTGTAATTCAGTACTGGAGAATGCATTCATTGGTTCTGTCTGTCCTTATAACTGTACTCAGATGCCAAAATTTTGCACAATTATATACCTGAAATGACTGAGCATAAGCACGTTATTTCACAAACTTAAGAACTAATTAAGTGACCTGTATAAGACACAATAAATTATGTGAAGACTTAAAAATCCACTTCAAGCCTTTTCACTGTTTCTTAATTCTCATCATCCTACAATAAGAGTCAGTAACTCAATTTTTGAAAGCATCATTTACAATCATATGAATATATTTTCAAAGATAATTTACCTTCATTATTGATATTAGGAATTGTAGAGTTTTCTTACTATCAATTATGATCCTCAAATTGGAAAAGGTAAAACTTATATATGATTTTAACAAAATAAGTTTGCCCCAAATACCTCATTCAACTCTCTTAAAATTTGAGGATAATTATGTTGTTGTTCTGCATGCTGACTGTGTGTGTGCCTGGGTGTGCATCATATTTTTGTTTTTTTCTTTTTTCCTTCAGAGAGAAACAAGAATTTAATTCATTTAAAAATTCCACAAGCAAGCACCTTCAGTTTTCACACAGGCATAAGAACCTAAGTAACAAATCAATGCAAAGGGTATATTATTTCTACTGCTTTAAGTGATATCTGATCAGAAATTCAGTGAGTACCAGGCATGGTGGCACACACCTGTAGTCCCAGACTCAGGAGGCTAAAATAGGAGGATCACTGCATGTTCCATTGAGTTTGAGGCCAGCCTGAACTGGATAGCAAGATCTTGTCTCAAAAAAAAAAAAAAGATTCAATGAGTAATATGAAATCTATTTTAATAAAGCCTAAGAATTATTTTCACAAAGTTAAATTCAAAAATTATAGTAATCATATAACCTGATTTATAGTAAAAAAAAAAAAAAGACCTTCAAAAATTAATGTGTGAACTAAATATTTGGGCTTTACAGACACTAGTATACAGCCTACTTAACTTTTTCAAGCTTTAATAAGTCTAAAGAAAAAAAAAAGGTTTGATATATTCATTATATAAACTAAGATTACTGAAATCAAACAAGAAAAGTAAGAAGTGAATCTGAGCTAAAGTGAAAAAAATACAATTAAAAATAATAAAAATGAAAATTTAAACTATTAACAATAGAAGACATAATCAAAGCAGCACAGAGAAAAGGGAGCAAGAATCAGATTCAAGCTACTCATGTCCTAGAAAAGCATAACAGCCAAAGTAATGAAACAATTCACAAAGAAGCGAGAAGCTGTGATATACTCCTTACAGTGACTCTCCTCCTCCAGTAAGATCTGTGACCCCTAAAGTATTATATACCATTTAATACACTTCAGAGAAAAGCAATCCAAATAAAGAAATGAAGCAAATAACTTGTGGAAAAGCAAGAGAGCGCTTTAAGAGCTTGGCTAGGCAACAGTGTTTAGAAGACAAAGCAGGAGTAGTTTGAGCAGCTACTCACCAAAACAGATTCTATTACATTGTCCTCGGAACGGTATATTTTCACAATTTCTCTCTTCTTTATTCCCCTGCTATGTTCTACCCAGCCATCTTGATTCATATCCCAAACCACATACTCAAATACAAAAGGTTTTAAACAAGCCAATCCACATAAGATTCAGTATCCAAATGAAAAAATGAATTATTCACTTCTCAAAGTCAAATAAATGGATTTAATTACCAGGATATTTACTTCTATTATTTAATGAGACACAGTGATGAATATAGGATGAAACCATATAAGCAAAATATTTGGTGACTAAACAGGACACATTTTTAAACAATGAATTAATGACAGAAAAAAAAACTACATAACATCCGATCACTTTAGATGTAATAAATTTCTGGTATAAATAAAAGGGACTGTAAAATGTAACAGCTATATTTTACTATCATCTATAACAAATAATGCTTGGAAGCTGCAGTGATTCCCAAAGCTGAGTAAGTAAAAAATATTATACATGGGTTTGATTTTTCTTAAATAAAAGTTTTAAATAGAATATTCCATGAAAGCAAACAAATATGAATTATTAGTCATAACACAAACATTTTGAGTCACAGAAATTAAAATGATTTTTCAGTTTATGCAAGCATGTTTAAACCTCAAAGGGGCTTGTAATATTCTAGTTGCCAATAATTCACTTATCACAGAGCATAGTTCTTCTCCCGCCAGGTGTAGTGGTCTGTGGCTATAATGCCACCTCTCCCAAGGCTTACACAGAAGGATGAACAAGTCCAAGACCAGTTTGAGCACCTCAGATAAAAGGGCTGGAGATGTACCTCTGCACAGCATGTGTAAACCACAGGGAACAAGGAAAGGGAAGGGAGAGGGTCAGGAAAAGGAGAAAGAAATGAAGGGGATGGAAGAAAGGAAATCTGGACAGATGGACAGATGAGGGAGGGAAATTGCAGAGAAAGAAAGAAAACACTGAATGACTGTGTATGTGTGAAACCTCTTCATAATCAAGTATTATATAACCAAAAGACAAATCCAAAACATGGAGTATTTAAGAAGCTGAGTTTCTGTTAAAGATGGCAAACTGAACACACATAACCCCTTCACTGGCAAAAATTCAAGGCAGTAACAGAAGATATTTTAAAATAATAGCATAAGCCAGGCAGGGGGGCATACACCTTGAATCCAGCACTTTGAAAGGGTGAAGCAGAAGTATCATAAGTTTTCTCCAACCTGGACAACTTACCAAGTTCCTGTCTCAGGAAAAATTTTAAAAAGGACTGGAGATGTATCTCAGCATGAAGGCCTGGGTTCAATCTCAGTACCAAAAAATAATAGTTGGAGTGATAGTATAAAGTTGTAAACTAACTGAGACTAAAACTAATAAATGTAAGTTTTTCTGAGTAAAATACAAAAGGGAAATCCATGAAGAAATAAAGATTTAGCTAAACAAAAATGTTAAGACTTCTAAAAATTTAAAAAATACCATTAAATTCTAGGACACACACAATATTAGCAAAATAGTTTTGTAACGAGAACAAATACGTTTATATATCACTAGGAAACAACCAAAATCATGGGCAAAGGGGAGAAATAAGTCAGGCATTTCACAAAATAGGAAACATAAAGGACCAATAAATATTTTTTGAGAAAAAATGCTTAATCTAACTGATTTTATCTGAGATACAGTCTTGCTTTGTAGTTCAGGCTGGTCCTGAATTCATTACGTAACCCAGGCGAGCCTCAAACTCACAGCAATCCTCCTGCCTCTGCCTCCCCAGTACTGGGATTACAGGCATGAGACACCACACCCAGCATTGTGGTATGTGGTCCCAGGGATCGAACTTGGGGAACCTTGTCCTTGCCAGGCAGATGGAACCACTGAGCTAAATCCCCAGACCTTAATCTAGTTTCTAATCAAGGGAATGAAAATCTCAAGTGACATTATCTCATATTTACTTTTACATGTCTAAAAAAGACTAGTCTATTGATAAGATGAAAAAATTACTAAGATACATCATTAAATCAATAAAATCAGTTGAAAAGTTATAACCATTTTTTGCTAAAAGTAAATTCTTAATAGTAATTACTTCTAGATAGGAAAGTACAAGTAACTTTGCCATTTGAATGTATTTCTTCTATCTTTTACAATATAAAAGTTTTTTAAAAATAAAATATAAAAGAATGTAAAAGTTTAAAAAGAAAAAAGTTAAATCATAGTATTAGATAATCCTAAAAAAAAAAAAAAAAATTGCAGGATTTTTACCAAAGCAGACAGGAAAAATGAAAACGAAGCAAAACCAAAGATGAAGATATATATCACTGATAAGTATAATTCTTTCTTAGACAGTCTTGGAAGCAAGAAACAGCTGGCTGAGGAACTGTAAAATAATTAAATTAGATAACACATTGATCCAATCGAACTCTTCTCTATCTTCCCTTCCTTTTCTTACACTCTGTACTGTATGGAAATGTGCACCCCATTCATTATCCTTCAAGCGGTACATCAGAGAAACACCTTTAAAAAGCTGGAGAAGATACTCAAGCCTCCCACTACAGAAACCCAACTAAAACAAGGGACAGGCCAAGTGAACAAAGGAAGAAATCAAGAAAACTCAGACTGAAGCTAATCCACTGGGGGAGGCAGTTTATGGAGTCTCCCTTCAGAGATGAAGCCAACACTGCGGCCATAACGAAAACAAGTGTAGTAAAATCAACTGTCAGAATTTAAAACATAGTCATCAAAAGCAAACAGGTGATGGTTGCTGAAGGATAATGTAAAAAAATCTCTCAAAGGACAGAAGAGAAATACATTTAAAATATGCAGTAAAAGTTAACAGATAAGGATGAACAACTCAAAGTTCAACCTGAACCTAATATAATTAGCTCCACAGGTATCAGTGAGCAATTGCTAGTACAACATGGTGTTTTAAGCACCAAAAGAATGGCAGTAAACAAAAAGTCCCTCTCTTACCTTACCATGGTAGAAGAAGAACTAAAAGTATGTAAGTAAGTCAGACACTACGGAGGCAAAAAGGAGAAGAACACAGCAGCAGGAGAATGCTTTTACAGAGTGGCCACTGCAGACTGACGTGGTGACCCTGGGGCAGGGGCCGAAATAAATTGGCAGGATAAGTCAGAAAGCAAGAAAAAAGACAATGGAAAGAGAAATAAGTAACAAAACTCCTCTAAAAGAAAAATATCATTTTGAAAGGATGTACCAAGGAAAACAGCACAACATCTAAGACCCAGTTAAATATCAGATGAATAAAATAGATTACCAATAAAAGCATTACAGTAACTAGTGTCTTGTACATTTTCTGTTGTTACAACCAAATGTAACACAGTATCTAAGAGAGTAAGTCACAAAGTGGTCTGCCTCTCTAGTTCTGGTGACCGAGAAGCCCACGGAGAAGCCAGCACAGGCATCTGCTGGGTGTTTAGTGTGGGCCTCATGCTGCGAGAACATGGAGGGGGCATCACAGGGTGAGAGACAGCAAGCACGCTGCTCATGTCTCCTCCTCTTCTTAGAAAGAAGGCCACCAGGAGGCCACTGTCATAACATCTTCTAACCCTACTTACCTCCCAAAGGCTTATCTCCAAACACGCTGACATGAATTTGGGTGTTACATTTCCAACATATCAGCTTTTGGAGATACATTCAAGCCACAGCTACTAGTTTCAACAAATCCAGAGTACTTCATCAGTGACTGTGGACAATATACAATCCTGGTGGCCAATGGCAGGATCATAGAAGAAAAAGCAATGACACAGGACACAACATTCACAACCTCAATCTGAACAGGTCATTCTATTTATAGAAAATACAGGAGGAAAAGGAGCATTCAATCAGACACTGGGATGCAATCAACACACTGAACCTGAAAAACTTTAGGACAAAACCTGAATCCCTTCAAGCAAAGAACAGAGGGAGAAGGAGAAACACAGATTAGAAGGGTGCTTAGTATAAACTAATGCAGTACAGAGACCTTCTCTGAATTCCAGTCCATACAAACAGCTTAAAAATCTTGTAAAACACACAACTTTAAGTGTTGAATATCTAAGGATTAAAATAATATGTCCAATATTTCTCAATCCCTAATAAAACAATGGAACATAAGACTCGAACAACCGGAACCCCAAGCAGAAAGGCTGACACTACCCAAACTGCTTGATCACTCCTGATATGAAATCACGTATGAATATGACTGTGTTAAAACTGAATGTTTTCTAAACATCTGGTGACCCTAAGACACCACTGTTACTTAAGGGAGAATTTTGAGAAGTGACCTCTTCTCTTTAGAGATACACAGTACTGATGCTGCATGAGTAGTGAGGCTACATACTGACAAATCCATCGTAAGTTGAAACCACCATGAAATCAAAAATGTATTTAATATACTGAGTTTACTGAACATCAAAACTTAATCTAACTCTTCTTAGACGTGTTCAGAGAAGCCAAGGATTTAGCTCAGTGGTTCTGGCACCTGCCTTTTAGGTGTAAGGGCCTGGGTTCAACCCCAGTAACCACATACAACAAGCTGGACCTGGTGACTCACGCCCACCAGCAATCAGTACAACATACCACAATGCTGGGTATGGTGGTTCACGTCTGCAATCCCAGCACTCAGGAGGCAGAGGCAGGAGGATTTCTGTGAGTTTGAGGCTGGCCTGGGCTACATAGTGAGCTCAGGGCCAGTCTGAACTACAAAACGAAACCCTGTCTCAAAAGAAAAAAAAAAAAAAAAAAGAAAATGTGTTCAGAACACTTATACCAACCTAGAGATGAGCAGCGCAACATATCACTAGCCTTGAAAAAAACTAAAATTCAGAATCTGAAGCATAGCCTCTATTGAATGTGCACTGTTTCAAATCACACATCTCTAAGTCAAGCCATCTTAGGTCGAGGACTCTCTATATGAAAACATTCACATATCAACTGAACATGTTTGAGATTTACTTTAAAACAGCAGTTGTGGAGGGACAGAAGCACAAATGAGAACATGGAAACACAAAATCAAATAATCCTAGCAAGCAATCACAGACCTGGTTATTAAACAGACTGTACTATTTTACTTCCGCTTCTCTTTCATTTTCCCACCTGATTTTAAGCAATTCATGTTCCATAATCATACCACTTAGCGTGACACATTTCACCATCCTTTCTTCTAAATTCTGAATCTCAATTCTCCAAACCCTCCAGTGTGGCTGATCTGCTAAAATCTTTCATTAGTAGTGAAGTTTGTGATATGCTGGGCAGCAGTGATATGTCTCCATGGCTTATTACTCCTAACACCCGATAACACTGGTTTTCCTAAATTCCAAGTTATAAAGAACACATTTCCAGTGTAGTCCAGAAAGCCAGCTTGATATCTTCTAGGCTTTTAGGAAAACAACTGTTCACTTAGTGGGTAAAAATAATCTTTTCTGTAGAGGTCTATAATCTTCTTGGCAAGCTAACAAGATTTAGTTTCTTTTCCCCCATCAAAATATCAAACTATTGACTGAAATGTAAATGCATCATACTGGTCATCATTTTCTAAATTTAATAAAGGCATAAATGGTCATTAGTGGTACAGAGGAAAGAGTGTAAACAATTCAGTAAAGAAAACCTACCTAGTACTCCACTGAGCCCATACTGAATTTCTACTCAGCATGAGTATACACTAGCTTGTAAGTCTAACTTACAAATCAAATTAACTACATCATTCGGAATTACTCCAAAATCGACAGATATTCGTTCAATACACACATGCTACGATGGTGCTGAGAAGTCCACAGTACAGGTAGGCTTTTACAAAGTGCCACAGTAGGTAACAAAATATTTGTGGCATCATTTAGTCATAGCTTCTGCTTTCACAGTCCTACTGCTATGCTTAAAGTATGGACGTCATACTCTAAAGTGCCAAACTGGGCAATATAAATTAAAAAACAATTTCACAGTGGGCCAGCTATTGTGCAGCACTGTACAGCACAGCGCCTGCCTGGCAACTGCGAGATCCTGAGTTTAATGCCTGGCACCAAAACAAATTTCACAGCATACAAGGCAACAGGGAAAAGCCAAGGAAATTTTTACAGACATGTCCTATGGGGCAGATCTTTAAGAAAGGGTAGAATGGGTGACATTAACAGCAAAGGAACTCCAAATGTGAGAGACAAATGGATGGAGAAAGGGCTGGCTCTAAACTCAGTAACCAAGGATGTGCACACAGCAGAACAAAGTACACAGGTGGAGAATATATCAGTGGTACTATACAAAATTACTTTCTGTGAGGACTTCACCATTCCCAAAGGTGCTTCCCAAAGAAGCACAAAAGGAAACTGCAACTCTCTTACAACAGCTAAATTAGGGCTTCCTATGGGGCAATGACAGGCTAGCCGATGAGACCAGTTCCTCGCTATCATCCTGAGGAGGAGTAACTCACTTTCAGTCCTCCTTCTGTCTCTCTTAGACAGAAGCTACCTTTCTCTCAGTACACGTTTCCTACTCTTAACCTCCACTGCTCCTAAAATTCACTCTTCGATTTCAGAGAACACACACTCTCCTCTGGACTTTCTGCAGACGTCAGAGCTCCACTTGTTCCCCCTGCACTATTTTGGAGCTCTTGCCAAAGATCACTGGACAGAGTGTTTGGTTCAAGGCCCTTCCCTTCTGTGGCTGCTGGACTTTAGGTCAAAGCTTCCAAAATGAGACTCTGTCCCATTAAACACCTTTGAGAAGCAGAGGATGGGCAACCCATTTTCTGGTCCCATTTCTGCCTCTCTTAGACAGAAGCTATCTTTCTCTCACTAAATTTTTCCTACTCTTAACAAAAAAAAAAAACTTTAATAAAAATCTTTAAAATGTGATTTTTCATTTTTCATAGCATTTGATTAAATAAACCTGCAACAGAATAAAAGTGTGATATGAAAATCTAAAAAAAAATACAAAAACTCTAAAGAGAAAAAACTGAAGTATGGATAGTATGCTAGCTCCCTCAGCACTCACATTTCCAATACTAGCGTTTAGAATTGTCAATATTTCCCCCTAAAGATCACTGGGAACTTATTTAAAAGAGCTGCACACTGCTAGCATGGGTGGCACACACCTGTAATCCCAGCACTTTGGGAGCCTGAGTTAGGAGGATAAAAGTATGAGCTCAGCCTGGTCAACTTAGTGACTTAGGAAGATCTGTCTCAAAATTAAAAATTTAAAAACAAAGTCTGGAGATGTAGCTCAGTGAAAAGGCCCTGGTACTTTCAGTACCATAAAAAAAGTCATACATCAGTGTGCAAAAAGGTGGCAGTGTATTTCACTAAACACACCAAAGTCCTTCCCTAAAATAAGGAACATTTTGGGTGAAAAAGTAGGAAAAATAACGAAAGCACTACCATACTAATTCTTTCCACCAGAGAAGATATATGAAGCAGTAGTGGGAAGCTTTGGAGGAAAAACAAAAGAAAGACAACTGTATCACCTTAGAGTTTATATAGCAAAGGTGGAAATCACATTTAAAAGCATCCTGTATGTTTTCCTCAAAATGGTCAGAGAAAGATACATTCTCATGGGAAAGGATAGTACAAGAGTGTAGGAACATGCTCAAATACAAAACTGTGTAAACATTAAAGAAATGTAAGCTACTAAGGAATCTATATGATGATTATAAATTTTAGAAATATGATTAGTACAAAAGCCTGGTATGAATCCACACATTAAAACAAAAAAAGCTGACAGGCCAGGGATTTAGCTCAGTGGTTCTGACGCCTGTCTTCCAAGCACAAGGACCTGGGTTTGATCCCCGGTAACCAAATACAACAATGCTGGGAATGAAGACTCATGTCCACCAACAATCAGTATCACACACCACAGCGCCGTGCATGGTGGCTCACCCCTGTAAACCCAGCACTCAGGAGGCAGAGATAGGAGGATCGCTGAGTTCAGGGCTGAGTTCAGGACCAGCCTGAACTACAAAGTGAGACCCTGTCTCAAAAAAAAAAAAAAAAAGAAAAAGAAAAAGAAAGAATCAAGATGATAGCTCAACAATAAAAGTATGAAAAGAAGGTTGTAGCATAGGTAGGGGGATGGGGAAAATATGCAAATTAAGTCATGTCATATCTTATACTAGTACAAATTCTCAACAATGAGCGTGATTCATGATGTATACATAAAATGTACCAATAAAGAATTCAATTTTTAAAAAAGAGTATGGAAAGAAGCGGTAAGGAAGGCAGAAGCAGACATGGAAATACATCACAAACTTGGGGATGTCTTCCCAGTTTGACCTAAATAAGACACGGTCTGACCTAAATAAGAGTTCACCACCCATGTCAATGAATTTAAGTCCCAGGAAAAGACTTATTAGATCACAAGTATTAAAACTTGCAATCATGACTGACAAATTTCCATTTATATTCTGAAATATGCTAAGAACTAGACAGCACAACATAGTTCTGCCTGTCAAAGGAAGGTGACTTTTTCAAGACCACAGTGCAATAAATTTAACATCAATTCCCAGTAAAATTCTAAATTTAATGAGCTCTCAAAAAAAGAAAAAAAAAAGTGCTTACTAGTCAAGCAGATCAGTGACATCTGACTGGTGTAGTAAATGACGTGGACACCCACACAGTGATCTGGGGAAATAACAGAACAGCAAAGAGAACCCCAAAGGCCAGGCCCCGACACAACAGCAGGCAGCTGGTGAGCACGAAGGGATGCGGTGGGTCAAACAAGTTAACACTTACTGACCAGCCCAAAGAAAGAAGGACTTCAGATTCTGCTTTGAGATGGGAGGATATCAGAAGGCTTTGACAGGAAGAGTGACATGACCATTCGTATCTCTAAAACTAAGCATTTTACTAGGACAGATCTGTGTGGAAAAGAGACTGCAGAAGAGCACAGATAAAGAGAGGGAATCAGGAGGCTCCAAGGCCGGGAAGAGTGTAAAATGGTTGGATTCTAAGTATCTTAAAAGCAAAGCTAACAGGACTTCATCAGGAAGGTAAAAAGACAGACTCAGAAATGACTGCAAAGTTCATGTCCTAAACACTTGAAAGACTGATGAAAGATTACTAATTATTGAGATGGAAAAGACTGGAAGAAGTAAGGTTTTGCTTGGTTTTGTTTGTTGATTTCTGGGGAGCAGCAGGGAGTTTGAGATTAAAATACATTCTAGAACATGTTAACTCTTAACTCAACATATAAGTGGTAGAGGGAAATCTAAATTGGAGAAACAAATTAGTAGCTGTCATTCTTGCAACTGCATAAGATTACCAGCTAGGGAATTCCAAAAAGAGTTCAAAGGACAAGTCCTGAAGCATTCATTCCTCAGAAGTCAGGAATAGGAGAGTCTGACACAAAGGGAACTAAGAAAGAGCCAAGGAAAATAGAACGAAGAAAGGGGTTACCGTGAGGTCAAGATGAGTACTGAGCAGTAACCAGTTAAATAGCTCCTGGCAATAGTTCACGAGAGGGGGCATAATTGGGCAGAGAAATGAAACAACTGGGGGTAGTAAAGGGAAGGGACCAGTGTACAAAACGAGGGGCTGGGTCTGGCAGCACATGAAGTTCACTCATTCGTTTTAACAAGAAGGAAAGAGAATACACAGGTTCCGACATAGGGGAAAATGGAAAAAAAAATATTTATATATGTTTCCTCTTACTAGAGAAATTCTTCCAAGGTCAGGGACATTTTATTTATTTTTCTATCCCCTGAGTCTAGCACAAAACAATAAGTACATTGTTGGATAAAGAAGTCAGCTGCAAATTTGAAGAAGTATCATTCAGAAAAGATATTAAACTCATTTCTTATAATCCAAAGGGCACAGAAGAATCAATGAATACAAACTACATAAAGAAATAGGCCAGGCACAGTGACACACTCCTGTAGTCCCAGCTACTCAGACTGGCTGAGGCAGGAAGACTACAAGACTGAGTAACTTAGTGAGACCCTGATTAGAAACAAAAATAAAAAGGGCTGGAGACACAGTTCAGAGGTATAGAGCACCCTGGGTTCCATCCCCAGTTCATTAATGTCAATAGTAATAATAATAAAAAACATCCAGGCTACTTCAGTGATGAGGCGGAAATAATTACAACACCTGATACAGAGCACTCAGCTTGTACAAAGCACTTTATGTGTTAAATCATTCAGTTCTCACACTAACATAATGCAATCAGCATTATGAGGAGGCTGATGCATATGGTTAAAAGAACTTGCCCTAGTTCGCACTGTTAAAGTGGCAAAACCAGAATTCAAACTCATCTATTCCTAAAACCTATGCACTTAAACATTCTATACTATTTTCTAGATCTTAACAGATGCAGTTACCATGGAAGTTCCAAGGATTAGAATGCTGATTCAGGACATATATATCTTCTGGTAGGTTTCTTAAATAATAATAAGGTTCATCCTACAAATTAAATATAATATATAGGAAATACATACCTAGAAAGTATATATTAAATATAATCAATACTAGGCAAAAAATCCACAAAATAAATCTGGTCAAGGAATGGTATCCAAAATACTATATACAAAGAACTCTTAAAACTCAATAAAATAAGAAACACAGAAAGTACTTTAAAAATGAGCAAAAGATCTGAAGAGACAACACAGCAAAGATATGCAATGCAAAAAAAGTACATGAAAAGATGTTTGACACCATATCACTAAAGGATTGCAAAAGGAAAACAAAAAGAAGCTACCACACACTTCTTAGAATGGCCAATATCCCAAACACTGTTATCAAAGGCTAATGATGATATGGACCAACAAAGGTTACCACTCACCATGGGTGGACATGCAAACAATAGACACTTCGAATACAGTTTTGTAGTTTCTTATAAAATTAAAGTTGGTATTTATTTAAGTGAGTTTCAAATTTAATGCACCCAAAAATTCCCACACTACTGCTTTATTCAAAAATGGCAAAACCCAGAAGCAATCGAGATGCCCATCAATAGGTGAATAGATAAATACTACTTTTTGTACATCCATAAAATTATTCAGCAGTAAAAAGTACTGGGCCATCAAAGCACAAAAGACACAGAGGAACTTCAAAATGCATACTGCAAAGTGAAAGAAACCATTCTGAAAAGGCTATGTGCTGCATGACTCCTTCTGTATTAAATTAGAGAAAAGGGAAAACTAAAATAGACTCATAAAAATTCAGGTTGCAGGACTCAAGTAAGACAGACTGAGACAAACAGCTGAAATGCAGCATTTTTAGAGCAGTGAATCTGTGTGATACTTTAACAGTGGATACATATCACTACACAATGATCAAAACACACAATATGCAATACAGAAAGTGAACCTTGAGCAAAACAATGTACTAACTGGCTCACTGGGGAGAAATAATGAGCAAGTACCTAGCAATTCTCTGGACTTTATTCAATTTTCAATTTTTCTAAAATTTTGCAACCAAAACAAACAAACAAAAAAATACTCTCTCTGGGGCCGGGGAGTTAGCTCAGTGGTTCCGGCGCCTGTCTTGCAAGCGCAAGGGCCCGGGTTCGATTCCCCGGTAACCACATAACAATACTGGGTGTGGAGACCCACACCCAGCAGCAACCAGTACCACATACCACAGTGCCGGGCGTGGTGGCTCACGCCTATAATCCCAGCACTCGGGAGGCAGAGGCAGGAGG
>PVIR01001847.1:0-12211 GCA_004026965.1 Petromus typicus | reverse complement strand
AAAAAAAAAAAAAAAAAAATACTCTCTCTGAATTTAAAATAAAAATTTAGTGTTAAGCTGGGGACTTAGCTGAGTGGTTCTGGTGCCTGCCTTGCAAACTCAAGGTCCCAAATTCGATCGCTGGTACAAAAAAAAAAAAATTCAGTGATATTTTTATCAGTATATGTCAGCTATATGATATGGCAGCCAAAAGTGCTAATTAAATCATAGACTGTGCAAAAACTGAATACAAAACTAGTACTTATCACTTCCTTGGACAGAAACATCCTTGGTAAAGAATGGTCATTCCCTAGCGGGTTGATAAGAACAGTGATGTCTGGAAAGCACAGTGTCCCAAATGGGCGCTAAACACACTAAAGATTTGGAGTGTGCAGCTTTTGAAGCAGCTGCCCTAAAAGTATGTCTAGAATACTGTATGTCACAGTTAGAATGTTTAAAATGGGTCTAACATAAATATGAAAACTAACATTTTTCTCAACAAAATAAAAGCTTTTATAATTTCATTCTACATAAAACAAACATGGCCCTTGTGCTTCCATGGTAGGCATGGTGCCACTTGAGCTAAATCCCAAGCTCTTAGGAAAATAATTCTTAAAACTGTCTAGCACACACTAAGTCATGAACTCAAGATCAAAGTACAATTGCAGGAGCTAACTATATCATTTGCTTAGTGGGAAGATTTGACTTTAAATGAGCAAACTTTACATGCATAATTTTGTGTGTCTGCCTGTCTCTCCCTAATAAGAATAATTTGCACGTGAGAAAGCTAATGTACAAGATTCAGAGTAAATACAATATCTGCTCACTGATTTGATCACTTTACATACTATATGGCTGTATTACCTATTTTAAGGCCTGTATTCAAATGACTTTGTTTCAAAGAATCATCAAATAGCCTAAAAATTAATCTAGTCTTTCTTTTCCTATAACAGAACTAAAACTGGGGAAGTAAACAGAAGTTTGTATATTTGACGGTGCTTCTACTAAAAATTTAAGAAAACATCTATTAAGCATTCTTCCAAAGCACAAACAATGCACTAGGCACTGGTCTTTACAAAACCTGGCAGTTTGAAAGGAATATAAAGATAAGGCCAAACATACAAATATTTCTTGAATTTGCTGTACAATAGCGCCACCAGGCGGCTCATGGAACCTGTGTTCAAATACCTAATGCTGTTAGACATTAGTCCATCATTAGTTGATAATCTATCTGAGCCCCATCTTCCACATTGCTGATATGAGACATTGTACTTCCTATCGGGCAGATGAATGTGACCAATACTAGACAAAAATATCAATTTAACTCACAGTTATTACTCAAATACTAGTTAAATTTATGATCTCAAGAGTACCTCAGTATTTTACAAGCTGAAATAACTGAAAATGTAATTTGTCAATATCGGAGTAATAATAAGTTATATAAAAAAGATTTTTTTCTGAAAGAACAGAGAAAATTCAGTATTGTTTTCTATTTTTGTCTGTTAGAAAATGATTATTTTAGGACTAAATAAGCTTCAATGAATTTTTTTCAAAGGGTTAAGCCACTAAAATGACTGCACGGTTGCAAGGAACATATTTCCTTCTTTACTGAGCCTTGTGTAAGCAAAAATAGCTAAGTGTACAAGAAAAGCTGAAGATATAGTACCAGATTCTGGAAGTTTTGCATATTACAAACAGGCAATAATTAGTTCATTTAGGAAAAAAAAGGAAATTAATCTTTCTTAAGCCCATTATCGAGATTTCTATTTCTTGGTTTTATTTAAGTGGGTTTGTTTTTCTTTCATTTTTGAAACAAGGTCTCGCTTTATAGTTCAGGTTGGCCCTAAGCTCATTATGTAGCCCAGGCGACCTCGAATTCACAGCAATCCTCCTGCCTTTACCTCTCAAGTCCTGAGATTACAGGCATGAGCCGCCAGACTCAGCATTTTGGTGGTATGTGGTACTGATTGCTGATGGGCATGAGTCACTATGCTCAGCACTGTGGTATGTGGTTACTGGGAATCGAAGTTGGGCCTTGAGCTTGCAATAAGGCAGGTGGCAGAACCACTGAGCTAAATCCCCGGCCCAGGATTTCTATTCTTGATGTATAGCTAATTAGATAACTATGCAAACTTCTTACTATATGGTTCCAATTTCATCTATTTCAGTGTTTACCTGGAAGATGTTCTACATAAATTAATCTTCTAAATAATTTATGTCTACTTATTTACAACTAACCATTATATACATACTGAGGCTGACGTTCTTCTAAATAACTCTACTTATTATCCAACTTTCTTAGAAAAAAGTCATACATTAGTTTAACCACTTTCTACAAAGTGGTCACAAGGTGGGCACAGACTCTTGAGAGGTCCTGATGTTACACTGTCCCATCTCAGCTCGATGCCATTGTGTTCCTGTCTCTGAGGCCTGAGCTCAGAATCTCAGTATGATCTACAAGTTTGTAAGCATAAGAGACCTGGACATCGGGCTACTCAGGTCATTTTCTCTCTTTTTACTCTCTTGTGAGTGTTTTTTTTATATAATTAATGTTATCATAATCTCTTAAAGACATCTTTGGCTAATTTATAAAACAGAGTCCCCATCCCTTTTTCCTTAGGAACCGGAGTCAACCTGCCAGTTTTAACTTTTCTGTCCTTTATATGGTGTTACTGTCTCATCAAATAATCTAATAGCATATTCTCCATCCAATTAAAGCTATTTAAAACCTATTTGGTGGTATCTGCAACCAGCTATATATCACTAAGGTCTAACTGGTTATTCCAATAGCTAACAAAATCATGAAATAAAACACATATTCTTCCCTCTTTTGATCTTGGATCAAATAAGTTATTCCGTTCATCTCTTTTTAAAACAGTGAGTTGGGATGCTATGAAAACTTATTATTGGTGAATTAAAAAAAAAAATTAAGTATTTGATCCATACCTTGTTTTAACTCCAAACCTTCAGGTTGCTTGTTCTCTCTCAAGGATGAAGCAGAATCTATACAGGTGTCTTGTCTGAGGAATGAAAATAAATACAATTTTTAAAACTATATTCAACCAAACATTTACTTCCCACATTCCCAAAATTACATCAGGCACCTGGGAAGACACAGTGAATTCCTCTGAGCCCCAGGGAATCATCGAATATACTCTAGAAATTACGAAACATGTATACAAGTGTCAGAGGAAATGACAGCAAACTGCTACCAAGTTAAGCAGTATACTTCTTTGTAAAATCAAGGGGCAAACCTGGAAGGATATAAAGGTAATTTCTTCTTGCTTCCAGTGCTTGGCAGGATAGCTGATGAGAGAAATCACAACTCTCAGCGGTATCCAATAATATTTCAAGTTCTACTGTTAAACTTAATGGGCATTTTGGCATTCAAATTACTTTATATTCATCTAATTTCATACCTCAAATGCTTTGATGTCTACAGTCTGTGGAAAATACATATTTTATATGTAATATACATATATAATCAAAGTAAATGGATTAAATGTAAGACTGAAAAAAGCTTCAAATCACTGTGTTCTGCAAAAGAGCTACAAACCAAACTGATGCTTTTAAAACAGCATTGTAGCATCTTGAAACCGGTGCTAAAAATACTTTAAAGCAAAAAATTCAGTAAATTAATAGTAAATATTCAAATGAGACTATTTTCTTCAAAAGAGGTACCATTGCCGCCTTGTGAGAATTTTTAATACAAACCCTAAAGCTAACATACTAGAAATATGTAAGCAATTTTCTTGCCTACAAAACTACCTCATTCCATCCATTTAATACTAATTAATTCTTCAAATAAACTGAAGATTAAAAAAACTTGTGATCATTTCCTATTAAAATTTATATAATATTATTTCCAGTCAACATATTGGGTATGTCTACATTCATTTTATATTAAAACTTCATTGCTCCAAGCACCAAAAAAGGGATTACAAGATTATCTAACTTTGGTATTAAATCTGAGAGATTTGTAATTACCACGTCTCCATTTTTTTTATCCTCCTTTGCTATCTAATATCATCTACTCAGATACTGTTTTTTTCAACAAAACAACTGGCAGATCCCGAGGAGGACACCACACATTCATCTTGACAATACAGGAACAGAATTAATGAACTCTGCAAGGAGTAAGTCAAAACACGCTGCTTCAAGCCTTGCAGTGCAAGCCTTGAAGCTCTTTTGCACCTACTCAGAATAATAACTAAGTATCATCCTTTAAAGGAAAGGATGATGTTTTATATATCCTTGGTGGGCACTTAACTCTGTCTACATACATGCATCTAAATTTCATCCAAAACATCTTGAGACATTACATGGTACCCAATTCAAACATATAATTTTGGAGTTTTTATACCAGTTAATTTAATTTTTATACCAGTAAATTTTACTGGTATATTTAATTATTTAAGTTTTATACCAGTAAATTTAATTAAAATAAATTTACAAAAAATGACTTCAACAACATATTACATCAGCAGTGAAGGATGGGACTACGTGATACTCTAAGGAAGATACAAACTCAGCTCCCATGTATGCCAGCTGGCAATGTATAATCTATATTATGAGGAATGACCAGACAAATCCAAAATGGAAACGCATAACACTCCAATAAGTAAAGGTTAATGTCAATGTTATGAAGACAGATGGGGCTGAGATATACTTGCTTAGTTTGTGGAGGCCTTGAGTTTGACCCCTAAAACTTCAAAAAAAAAAGCTGAAAGACAAACACCTGCAGAAATATTCCAGATGAAAGAAGGCTAAGAAACCATGAAAAGTAAAGGTTATAACTGACCTGAGACCACTGAGTTGGAGGGAAAAATGTTATAAAGGACATTACTGAATTAAAAGACAAACTAAAATACTGATAATAAATGAAAACATTTTATTAATGCTAAATTTCCTTAAACTGATATTTATGTTTATACCACAGCTTGGAAAAAACACCAGAATAAAAGCATTAGATGAAACAGAAACACTAGATAAAAGCCATCCAATGTTTCTTGTAGTTATCTTATACATGCAACAATATATTAAGTGTACAAGTATTTCCAAATGTAATTTCTAAGTAATATTAATGTAATAAAAGTCTGGTCCAGGACCCTTAAAAACTATTCAAATAAAATTAAATTCTTCTATAAAAACCATCTGCTATCAAAACAATTTACATGTAAGACCAATTTGAATTTATATAAAATTATTTTATCTTAAATTTGGCTTGAACAGGCAGTGTGCACTGGCGAAGCAAGCACCACACAAAATTTCAGATAGTAGATACACTGTACCACCCTGTGGCTGGAAAGTGAAGAGCTACATGTTTTTACATCAGTATGATGAGAAATAAAAACAACTATAGCTTTTAATCATTTAAAATTTAAAAATTAATACTAGGTTATTTTTCTAAGATGTAGGCTTTAAAACTAAAATGATCACATAGGTCTAGAGTATCAGATCTACAGATATCCACTAAACAGGATGAAAGTCAAGATATTTACAAAAAAGGGAACATCCTAAAAGTTTAAGAAAACACAGTCCTTTTTATTTCTAGTTTAAGCAAATAAAAATTTTCTCTAAGATGATAAAATATAGTAGAATTAGGAAAACCACAACAATTTATGTTTAAATATTTCTGCCAGATACTTTAAAACTATGCAATAATTTTATAACAAACAACTAATGAAAGAGGAACAAGGAAGAGAAAAAGATGGCCAACATCAGTTTGGATTTAAAAACAAAGAATACAGCCATTTTTATTCTTCTAACTGCTTGCTCATGTGGAAGACAGCAGTCTTTACAGCAACTTATTCTATTAGTACGATCCTGAATTATAAAGGAAAACAATTATTTCTACACTTATTTCTAAATTTAAGTTTTCAGATCAACAACAGCCTAATGTTTTCTTTTACACAAATACAGTTAATTATCTACTCCCACAATTCCATCTATTGTTTTTTAATCAAGTGATACACTGGGAAGATCTGTGAAACTTAAGAACAATCCATGTGCCCAGTGAGGTGGCACAAGCCTGCAATCCTGTTACTCAGGAGGCAAGACAAAGGTAAATTGTTTATGCCTGGGCAACTCTGTAAGACTGTCTCAAAGCAAAAAATTTTAAAAGGGCTGGAAATGTACTGCTGTAGTAGACAGCTTCTAGGGTGAATCTCCACTACTGCAAAAAGAGCAATCACACTTGGAAATTAAGAAAGGTTTACAAGACATTTCTAAATGGGGGACATTATGGCTTATGCTAGATGTTCCCCTAATGCCTCATGTAGTCACAGGTGGGGCTTTTCAGAGGCAGGTGGATCTAGGGAATGTGGTGCTAGGACTAATAGTGTGACGCTGAGATTGAAGGTGCAATTACTGAATCGGTCTGCTGATTGGTATGGCATAGGGCAATACGAAGGCCCTCCCTGTGTGAGAGGGCTGCCCACCCTAAAAGCGAATATCCCAGATACAATATAAAGAGACATGAAGAATCTGTCACTTGCTGCTTCATCAAGGACTATTTCTCATCTGAAGTGTCTTATTTTTTCACACACAAAAATCTACTTTTACTCATGTACAGTCATGTCATCCTCTTGAACATGATAGTAACTCTCCAAACCCCAAATTCCAGCCTGAATTTCTTGTGACTCAATTTCCTGTAGAACCTCTGACCCCAAGCTCTCACGCCCAGCCACAGAGCTCTCCTTACATGAGCAATTCCTGTCCATGCAGCCGGCTCCTAGTGCATCGGCAGCACAGCTGTCACTGACTTTACCCTGTGAATTCTTCACCAAGCCGCCACCTCTTGCAGGCTGGCTTCACAAAGTTTCCATTTACTCAAGTGTTAATTACAGACATAGGAGACAGCAGAGGCAACAAAAATGACTACAGTTAAGGATGGTGCACACAAAAGTGAAGAAAAACTGTGGACTCCAAAATTTAGAAAATGTTTCTTTCACACGAGTGCATTAAGTACCTCTGTTATAACACACCACACACTGAATTATGAAGATTCACATTAGACACAACCACATCTGTTCATTTTCAAGTGTATATTATTCATATGCATTGTCTATATTCCAGCTTCTTTCAGCAATAAGTCTCAAATCCATCTGTTTACATTGGCATTTATTTTATCCAAAGGCATGCACTTGGGTATTTACAAATACTTAATTATAACTTATATTATCATTTAAGTATTAATGTCAATAATACACATTTATATGTAATTATTTATTATTTTAATATTCAACACAGCAGATGTCATGTGTTGTAATGGATGTACTAACTGTGTCTGTGCGGTGATGATCTTAACTTGGGCTTATTTTCAGGGTAGGACTTCTAGTAGGAACATCATGAAAAGAAAATTACACTAGGGTTTACTTTCTAGTTAAGGCTTACATTTGGGGAAATGTGGTAAGATGTTAAACAAGTAGACACTGGCCAGGGATTTAGCTCAGTGGTTCCAGCATCTGCCTGGCAAGGGCATCACATACAACTATGTCAGGCATGGTAGCTCATTCCTGTAATCCCAGCACTTACAGGCTGGGGCAGGAGGATTGCCAAGAGTTCGAAACTAGCCTGGGATACATAGTGAGTTCGGGGCCAACCTGAACTACAAAGTGAGACCCTGTTTCAAAATAAATAAATAATAAAATAAAATAAGCAAGAGACACTAGACACATAAAGACAAACAGTCACCCTGGTGTAGGTATAATATTTCTGAATGGAGGATACACAAGAAATGTTCACAGCAGTTGCTTTTGAAGCAGGAGAGCCTAATGAGTCCACAGACCACTCTAGCACTACCACTCCCATACAAACACACAGATGCGCGCGCGCACACACACACACACACACACACACACACACACCAGCCTGTGGGTTGAACTGGGATGGACTATGAACTTACATGAGGCATTTGTTTCCTACAGCTGCTGTTACAAATTACAACCACTACAAAAAAAACTTATTCTCAATCCTGGAGGCCAGAAGTCCAAAATCAGTATCACTACGCCAAACACAGAGTATCAGCAGCACCACACTCCTTCCCAATACTATACAAAAGACTATGTTTCTGCCTTTTTCAACATTTATAGTTACATTCCTTTTTAAAAAAATTCAAATCTTTACTGGTACATTATGAATACCCATCATCATGGCATGCAACATTGAGAGTTTGTCCCAGAATATGACATGAGTTGATTCTCATTTTTCCCCTTCCCCCACTCACCCTGAAACCCCCTACTCCCTATATACATAAGTTTTGTTTCCTTTTATTACTAGCACATTCTTTTTCCCCTCATTATTTCCCCTACACCTTCTTTCCTTTTAAATATTTTCTATTTCACAATATCAACGATATATACTAGAACTCATTTACATCTTTCTTTTCTCATACCAGAGAAAAGATACAATATTTACACATCTGTGACCTATTTATTTCACCTATCAGGATGTACTGAAGGTACATCCATTTGAGTATGAATGACTCAATCTATCATTTTTAATGGCAGAATAATTCTCCATCCTATAAAAGAACCATATTTTCTTTATCTTGTCTCCTGTTGACAGACATTTTGGTTGTTTCCAAGATTTAGCAATCACAAACTAAGCTGCTATAAACATGGGTGCACATATGTTACTGTGATATGACTCTTTTAATTCTTTTGTGTACATACCTAGCAGAGCGATGGCCAGGTTCCCACATTCATAATCCCTCCCTCCATCTCTAAAGTCCACAGTAAAACATTGGCTGACTGCTTTCCTACACTTTATCATGTAACCATCTATGTCCAAAACCCTCTGCTCACTCCTCCCCAAAGACAAGACATGACACTTTTAGGGCCTACCAGACAACCCTAGAAAATCCTCCACATCTACATCACACACACATATGCTGAACTCTTTCACTAAATACTAATATCTTTAGATTCCAGGGGCTCAAACACAGCAGTTTTGAAGTACTTTTCTCACACTACCATACAAAGAAAAACTGTATCTTCATTTTCACTAAAAATGAAGTGAAATTAAGCACTTTATTCCTACCTGTGATTTTACAATAGATGTCACAAATATCTTTCCAAATACAAATGTGATTACACATCCAAAATAATGTGGTTTTTTGTTTGTTTGGTTTGTTTCTTTTGAGATAAGATCTTGCTTTTGTAGTTCAGGCTGGTCCTGAAGTCAGCCTTGAACTCAGCAACCCTCCCACCTCAGCTCCCAAGTACTTGGTATTACTAAGTACGGTTCAGCAACTTATACGTGGTCATACCACTCTAGCTGCTGCTCTCAATAAGAAAACAGCAAGCCAAAGAAAAAGTCCAATAATTCTCAAGAGTAAACATTTTGGGTCAGAGATTTAGCTCAGTGATTCTAATGCCTGCCTTGCAAGCACAAAGTCCCTAATTTGATCCCCATAACTACATACAACAGTGCCCAGCCAGTGTGGTGACTCACGCACACCACCTTCAGTATCATATACCACAATGCCAGCTGTGGTGGCTCATACCTGTAATCTCTCAGGAGGCAGAGACAGGAGGATTGCTGTCAAGGATCACCTGGGATACATAGCGAGCTCAGGGTGAGCCTAAACTACAAAGCAAGACCTTGTCTCAAAAAAAACATTTTACTGTAAACAATCATTAAACCCCCTAAACTTATGTACTATGTACTTTTATTGTATCTCCTCTACAGTACCTATCCTGATTAGAAACAACTTGATTTGAAGGGTGGACTAAAATGTAAATTATTTAAGAAACATACTTCTTACTCTACACTACTTCAGTGTAACTACTAACCAGTTCCTCATAAGAAGTAAGCAGTACCTAAATGAAACCAACTTGCTCTTTCTAATCACATTGTTTTACCACTCACACTTTAATTTATAAAACAATTTAAAAGGATATTTAAAAATAACTTTTACTAAGGAATCTTCACTTTACAAAATAATTCTCTATAAATTCAACTAGGCACATAAACATTCTAGTAAGAATAAACTGGTTCAATTTGGTATACATTTTTCTAAATCTAAGGCCTACATAGGATTATCTTATCTTCTAAAAAGTTATTTAAAATTAGAATTTGATAGCTAATCTACAGTAATCCCTTCCTCTGCTAAAAGAAGCAAGAGCTAGGAATAACTGCTCTGAACACTCATATATAACGTATTTTGTACTGTAACTTGAAAATCTGGATTGTTCAATATCTCTGTCTTCTAAGACTGAGATATTATTTCAACACTGCTTACTATCTACAGGGAAACACTTCATTTCCACTGACACTGCTCTTAATATCATTCAATAAAAGTACATCCATTTAAAATTCATAAAAATGTGCAGAGAGAGCAATCCTAAAACACAGCTGAGATTTCCCTAAAGCATATATATACTTTTATTCTTTACATAAAAAATTCTCAATTCTGATTATTTCATTACACTATTCAAGACTTAAATTTCATTATACACACATTCTTTAGAGCATAATTATCCAACATTTTAGGCCAAATAACTGGTCTTTTTTTTTTTAGGTTTTTTTAAGACAGGGTCTCGCTTTGTAGTTCGGGCTGGCCCTGAGCTCAGCCTCCAACTCACATCACAGCAATCCTCCTGCCTCTGCCTCCCGAGTGCTGGGATTACAGGCGTGAGCCACCACACCCGGCACTGTGGTATGTGGTACTGGTTGCTGCTGGGCGTGAGTCTCCACACCCAGTATGGTATGTGGTTACCAGGGATCGAACCTGGGTCCTTGCACTTGCAAGACAGGTGCCAGAACCACTGAGCTAATTCCCTGGCCCCCAAATAACTGGTCTTATTTAACTACCATGTTAACTACAATAAAGCTTCTTTGCCAACCCATTTATAAGTGGAGATCACACTCTAATTCCTGACCTTCAAATTATCTTATTTTCCTAAAAGTGCTGGTTTTGTTAACCAATTTATCTTCACCTGTAGCTTTTAAAAGTCTTGTCAAAATTCCTAAGAGTTTTATAACAATGCGAAATTACAAATATTAAAATTTTTAGACTACCTGCAATACAATACAAATTAGCTCAAGTGCTTACCTAAGGTGACATACTTTCCTTATTTTTCTAAGTATCAAAGTAGTCAGAAACCACAGAGGATGTAAAGGAGTGACAGAAAACTACTATGCACTTCTAAAAATGTATTACAATAACAGACACACTGCCAATCCCCTCGAAGTACTCCCCTGTTGTTTTGAACGTACTTACTCATTACCCTTACCACTTGCTGAATCAGTTTTGGAAGCACTTTCTGATGAATGTCTTTACAAGGTATGATCAAAAATACGGTACTTTCGTAGCAAGTGCAAGATCCTGAATTTGATTGCCAGGACCACAAATGAATGAATGAGTGAATGAATGAATACTATGGTGAATGCTCTATCTGGCACCAAGCACCATCCAAAAAAAAAAAAGCAAGCTCTAACTGGGGATTTAGCTCGGTGGTTCCAATGTCTGCCTGGCCCTGACTTCAATCGCTGGTACCACATATCACAATGCCAGGCATGGTGGCTCACAACCTGTAATCCCAACACTCTGAAGGAGGCAGAGGCAGGAGGATTACTGTGAGTTCAAGGCTAGCCTGGGCTACATAACAAGTTCAGGACCTTCCTGGTTAAAACTATAATAAAGGAGAACAGGCCACCCATCAAAAAAAACATCATATTTTTCATGCAATTTTAATAACAGATTGCTTAATCTAGACTTTGAAATAATTTTGCTCACTAAAATTGGGATTAGAAGGTAAAGTGTATCCCTCAAGCAATAAAAAGCTACCAAACTGAAAAAAGAGAAAGAGGAATTCTGGGAAGATGGCAGAAAAGTAAAAGCCGGAGACCACTGCCTCCTATAAATTGTTCTTAAGACTGAAAACAGCAGTTTGGGGGGGTAAAAGGAAGGACAGCAGGGAAATCTAGATCGAAGAGATCAGAAGTAAATATCGATTAAGGCCAAAGAAAGAAGACTGACCTAGGGAGACCTCCAGTGCCTTCTTCCCTCACCGCCGAGGGAGAAGGGCGGAATTCGGCCAGGACCACGCACAGGCACCCCCGCGGACAGCGCACAACCGGCCTCCCAGACACAGGTTCACAGGGAGGAGCAGAACTGCACGCCACACCACAGCGGCTGCATTAAACTGCGTTACATTAAAATGACTCACAGGAGAGCATGAAGATCATAGTGCCTTGAAACTAGAGATGAAGAGCAAAAAAAAAA